>JAPYZD010004097.1:0-11824 GCA_030522725.1 Ichneumoninae sp. B BG-2022a
AGAAATTGTACAGCGTCTCATCTGATTCCGATGAGGTCAGGAAAAGACGTGACAAAGGTCTGACAAGAGCCTTAACAGATCGCGATGCAACGCTCTAAAATGTTCACCAGGGAATGATTATTTCCTTCTGATTTGCACTCGAAGAAAAGAATGCTCGAATCATGCAGATTTATTCTTGCGCCGAAGCATGTCCATTGTCCGATCAAGCATATGCTCGTTGCGGGCGTTCTCTTTGGCTACATCTCCTATTCATGCTGCGACCACAAAGCATGACCGGTGAGACGAATCTCCAATAGAATTGCGAGAACTTAATTCGCGTAAATTTCGCAATGATCCGGACTGGATTGGTCGATTGCATTTAGGTACCAGGAGACTCGAAATGCAGGTGGGAACATTTGTCTCTCTCGATCGAAAGCTCGAGATCGCGAGCCTTTCGATCTCCCGACCGTGTCAGCGACAGGCGTGACGCGCGTGTCGCCGCGGCGAGATCAGGAAGAGAATGCACGGTGTCCGTCGCCAGTGACTGTCGGTAGGTTTCGTATAAAGTCGAGAAAAATATTTTTTTTTTTTTAATTTAAAAAACGTATAAGCGTAACAGCATCGATGAGATCGGGCGATGCGCGTCCTGACGCCCGCCGCGGTGGTCGCACGCGTTCTCCGTCAATATACAACTTACTATGGTAACACTTACCGTGGGCAATGTAGCGTAGAACATAATATAATCTCGCTTTCACTTTTGTCCGCCCACTGGCAGCTGTGGGTGCAGATGCGGTGTCGAAATATCACTGACATGCTCGGCGGGAGGAATCGCAACGCGGCGAATCACGAGTTTCGCTCGTTATTGTCTACCCGGGTTATCTATGAGATCCTGGCACCGTGAATTACGAGATATACCATCTCCAATGACACAAGTATATGTTATTTGTTATTTCTTTTTGAAAATTGTCGCCAATAATGTGCACGATCTTGTTCAGAATTTCAAACCGAGCGAACTTTCTCTGTGGCGAATAATTATATGGCTGATAGTTGGCCAGTTGCGAGCAGTCGGAATGCTTCGCCGTTCTACTAACTCAAAGACTCATTCGCTCTTGGATCTCCAAAAGTACGCAATACTGAAAATTCGTCGAGGAGAAGTGATCATCAGAATTAAAGTAGTGAATATGGCATGGACCTTGTATCATGGATTTACCTGTTAATCGGGGTGGTCCATATTCACCACCCTATTCAACCCTATTCAATCTTGAATCATTATAAATTTTCAAGCTTCAATATCTTACCCTATTTTACCCTATTCAATCTTGAATCATTATAAATTTTCAAGCTTCAATATCTTTTTTTTGGAGAATGATCAGATGATCGGTAACTATTACGTCCACTTTGTATGATAGAATCCTGAAGCTTTGCGATATGATCGACAGTTCCGCGGGGGTCTCGCATTGTATGGATTTATTAGGCTATTTGAAAGATGGACCTCTTCGGATCCACTCTCGCGAAATATTAGTCGTAAGAAAGCAATCGAACTTTCAAGAGAGACCACGGGCCTCTCGGAAGCAAAAGGCACGAGCAGCCAAGTGGGAGCGCGAGGTGACACTCGTGCTATGGCCATGAATCAGGATTAGTCCCATCGTTGGACATTCCCGGTGATTTAAGGTACCCCCGGCACAACGCAGAACCGCAGAAACCGGCGATACTGTCGCAAGGATGTTTACGAATAAAGCATTACGCACGATGCGCGATCTCACGGTAGTATATTGGAGGTTTAAGAGAAAGAATGAAAGATTTCTCCGCGTGAAAACATGCTGCGCAATGTTTAGCGGGTTATTTATCGGTGGTTATTGGAAATCCCCGGTGAGAATGTGCGATCCGAGATGTCAAGGGAACTTACCTTCTTAGGGTTTAGAACGGTATCTGCGAAGTCAACATTTGGTTAAGAAATAAATAAAAAATATCAACAGCAAAACCAACATTTCCAACGAACACAATAAATCATTAATAACTCTGATTCCGGTGTGAATTTTTGCCTCGGTCTGTCGCGCTCGTTAGCCTCGTAGAGTTGGGACCTCGTTATTTCACATTTCGAGGGACTTTTCAACGAGACTTTCAGGTTGCCAAGTAGCATTAAAGCGGGGAGAGTGGACGATAATCTTTCTCACGATCGCCAATCTACTTTGTACGAATGAACCATCACAGGCGTAAGTTTCAAGGGTGGTGAGGGCAACGGAGAGAAGCAGCAGCAGCACAAGCATCAACGGCAGAAGCGGAACCAGACGAGCCGTGGTACGCTGCAGAAACGGGCTTAAGTTCATTAATTTCACGAGGCTTCTTCAGCGTTCGAGCCCAACCGTTTCGACAATGGTGGATCAAAATTACGGACTGTCGGTTCCCTCCTCGTTTCTCTTTACGCCCTTTCTCATTCCTCCTCCCGCGAGCGCCGACAAGAGCTAAACGTCGAATTACAATTAGCGATGAAGTGGCCCTCGCAACCTGCTCGCAATCAACTTTAAGGACTGTAGTTTCGTCCTCATCGTAGCTAGCTCGTTCGCTTTACCCGTTCTTGTGTATATTATTCTCCGTGCGAATATTCCTGTACTCTTACATAACGGTCGGTGTGTGTGTGTAGAGGCGTCGGGCGGTGCGCGGCTTCTTCCCTCATTTGCCAAAACTACACACCCGGCTTTCGGGGAGCACCGAATCTCTCCGAAATTTTCGCGTATGAACATACTCAACAATTCGTCGTTGCCACTCTCGACCTCTTCCAAACACCAGAGAGGAGCCATAAGACGCTGCTACGAAAAAGAACGTCGGGTAATTCGGGATGATATGGTCGGTCGGATCATATGGATGTTTCTTCTCGTGAGGCGAGGCTCACCCGTTTCCGGATCGTTCACGAACTGACTCACAGAACGAAACTTGTCGCACCTTCCTTATCAGATACCCGAGTAGACATTTTCGAGCGTTTCAACGGACCCTGATAAGGTCCTGGAAAGGCCTTAACAGGCCCTTGTTAGACCTATCAGGACCCTACCAGGTCTCGATGTAGCGCTCGAAAATTTCTGCTCGGGTACCGATGGATAATCTTTGCGTAGTTGATCGTCAACGATAATCAAATAAATAAATTAAAAATCTAGTTTTGTGATTCGGTTGATTGGCGATTCGGTAAAATGAAAATTCGGATAAATAACGCTTCGGATAAATGACGATTCGGACGAATGACGTTTCGAACGAATGACGATTCGGCGAGTTGATGTTTGGAGGTTTAACCATTCGGAAAGATGACATTCGGTGAAATTATTGATTAACGATTCGGCAAAATGACGTTCGGATAAATGACATTTCGGAGAAATAACGTTTGGCCATTTACTATTTCGGAAGAGTGACAGTCGTTGAAAGGACGATTCGGATTAATGAAGATTCGGACATTTGACGATTCGGAAAAATGAAGATTCGGAAATTTGACGATTCGGAAGTTTGATGTTTCGGAAATTTGACGATTCGGAAGTTTGATGAGTCGGATAAAGTGCGTTCGGACCGATGACTTCCGGCCATACGACCGATTGAAGTTCGATCGGTTCGAATCGGCCGATTCGGCCGATTGAAGTTTCGGCGAAATGATGTGGCTCCCATCCAGAATACCCTCAGTCGGACCTTCAAGATTTCCATAATGTTACCGTACACTGCATCGATCAAACGGACGCTCTAGCTGTCCGACAAAGCATGACGCGAAACGAATCCTGAGACGATAATAATTTCCAACTTTCCCAGGGCGTCGTAAACATTCGCGTGCGTATATCACGTCTGACTAGATAAGTATTCATCAGTCCTCGTTGATCTCTTACCATTAGCCTCTGCGACGGTGTCTAGCAGTAAAACCAGGATCGGCAGCATTGGCGGCAGCAGCCATGGCACGAAGCGTCGAGGTGGCGGTATGCCGCTGCCGCTGCTGGCAATCTCAAAGGTTACCACACCTTTGCACCACAAGTGAGTCGAGTATTACCTCGTCTACTCCTCCGAGCAGAGCGGCGGCTACTAAGCTCTCGTCGGATATTCGTTCGTTTCACTCGCCGCAGTAACGGCATGCGTCAACCTCGGCGGAGAAAGAAGGAGTCTCTCTTCGCAGGGTTCCACGCGGTGGAACGAAGTGCAGAGCGAGGTTGAGCGGTGAGTGCGGTTAGGCAGTCAACGTCTTAATTGCTACCTGACCGAGCGGCTTGCGTACACGGCGAATGCAAGAAAAGCGGAAGAAGCCGACTCGCGCAAAGAGAGTCGGACGAAGATGAAACGGCGAGTAACGAAGAAGCGAGTGAGCGGGGGAACACCGAGAGAATCGGAGGTGATGGAATAGGATGATGAGGAAGAAGATGGCGAGCCAGTGATAAAGGACTGAGAGAATCTTGCAGAGAAGGACAGCGGCCGAGGCGTGGAGTATGATGAGCAGGAGGAAGTGCTTCTTTGCAGTGAGACGAGGAGGAAAGAGTCGCGAACATGAGGATCCTGCTGGGAACGTGAGCTGCCCACTCTGGGTGGCACACATACGGCATAGGAGGCGTAATGGGGCAACTTGTCAGCTACCGCGGCTCGTCCGTCAGAAAGTCTAGCCAGCTAGCGTGAGCGGAAAGCACGGGCTGGCGGAGCTTGAGGTACATCGGGAGGGTTGTTGTGCCTGGTCTAGCCAAAGCCGAAGCTGGTGCATTGCCGTCCCGAAGGTAACCGGCTGGGGAACAGCGACGGCTCTCCCGTTAATAGCTCTTCCACGTTCTTCCGGCTCGTCGGGGTTAGACCGTGCGTACGGGTACCAGGAATCGGTATTTGATATCCCGTTCACGTAGACGAGGACGAGGAACGAGCGGACGAAAAGGAGCGAGGGCACGGCGGAACGGCGGAGAAAAGTTCGATGGGACAAAGAGCGGGTTGGACGCGGACGAGTTGCCGGCTGTGTTGCTGAAAAGCAGAAAGGGACGGCGGAGGAGAAAAGTTTCGCCGGTGGCGGGCTCTGGCACTGGTATCGGTGGCCTCTCCTCGCTCGGTCGGCCGGTAGCCCGAGAATCCCTAGGACGAGGAGCGGTACCATAAGCTCGAGAGTTCACGCATAAACAAGCGACTACCGGTCTTAAATATGTCGCAGCACCGTCCCGCTGCTCCTCGACCGGCAAACGGCGGATAAGTGGCTCTTCGAGTCGCGAAAACCCTCCCTGCCACAGTCGGAGCACAAACCGAAAGATAGTAGGAGATTGAGAGCCAACGAAGAAATAGGGAAGATCGTTGGTTACCGGAGTACCGATCCACCGGGAATACTTATTCGTTTATACGCGTGTGTATGTATATACCTGCTCAACCTACATACTGGAATTGTAACGAAGTCGTTTCTCCGATAGATCGGGGAGGGGGGACCGTCCTACTGGCCGCTCCACGGGGATGCAAAAAGTTGTGTGCTACCCTGCGTGCCGCCACGGCTACTTACGACCGTTCGATTCAGTTTCTCGACGGTATTTTATTTAACGTTCTCCGCCGCCAGTCCAACGAGCCTTTCCCCCCTCCGTTCGTTACCCGATTTTTCTTGCCGGATCGCACCCGCGATATGCCACGCGGTTCTCTCTCTCTGCAGGAACCGTGCAGAGACACCGACGCAATTCTTCGGTGCCGGCGAAAGGAACAAATAAAGTGAAAGACGTTTTACAATCTCGTTGCTGTAAACTATGCGGGTTAGCGATTGTCTCTTCGCGTTAAAATTGCTGTGTCCGGGAGGTACCGGTGCCAGATCTGGACGAGGCATGGAAACAAATCGCGGGATTTGGATCCATGCCTTTGAGGCAGCTATACGAGAGTCGCAATGTATGTTCTATCGCGGAATTTTAAGTATGGCGAGAAGTGGGACCATTCGTGAAAGTCTCGGAACGAAAATGCATTGACCGTTCAGGTACCGGGGCCTTTTTGCCAATCGCGAACGACCATGCTTTCTTTTAAGCACAAAAACGATACGGATATTTGTAATAAATTTTCTTCTGCGTTATAAAAAAACAACACTTTATGGTACGTCTGTGAATTATTTTCACATTTTATTTAGCACGTTAACTTGTTACTCGGATCGGTCGAAGATTTCGTCTTGTCAAAGTCTGGTCTCTCGCTGAGTGAAACACCGGTTTCAGTACGTGAAGGGTTAAAAACAGTGCTGGATGTACTGAAAGATCGATCTTGGGACGGCAATTCAATCAGAAAATGCTTGATTTTATAAACGAAGTACACTGTAAAAAAGAATTGTAAATTTAATTTGCCGGGCTGGAAGTTTTTATGCAAAAACTGGTACAAAAAATTCAATGTACAATTATGTTGAAAATTTGAGTACTTTTTCATTGAAATTAAAGTAAATTATGAAAATTAAAGTACTTTCACAGTAAAATTAAAGTAAATTATTAAAAGTACAGTATTTCGAATGTTTTTAAGACACTGAACATTAATTTTTCATCGCAATTGTACATTAAATTTACTATACCAGTTTTTGCATAAAAACTTCCAGTCCGCTACATTAAATTTCATACAATTTTTTTTACAGTGTATATTCCGCTCGTATTACCGAGATTTTGCAAGGGAAAATGTATCCTATTGGGAACGACACACGGGACCGACACACCCAGAAAAAAAATTATTTGACGGCCACCGTTTATTTGGTTTAAGTAAAAATTTATTTGATTTAAATCAAATAAATATTTATTTCATTTAAGTAACTATATACTTAATTAAAATAAATATTTATTTAAATCAAATAAACCAAATTTGGTTTTACTCAAACCAAATAAACGATGGCCGTCAAATAAATTTTTTTTCTGGGTGCACTGGCCGACGCCGTGCCAATACCGCCTCCATGCGGCTTTCCTGCTACGATCGTTTCGTTGTTTCGGCATTATCGTTACAATTCGATCGAACGGGAAAGACAAAGAGCTATGCCGAGTCAGGTTCGCAGCAACGCCAGTATGTCTCCAGATCGGATCTGTTGACGGAGCTTGTAAAGATCAAGAATTATCGATCGTTCCTGGTGGATCGAACGCAAGGAGTTCTCACGTTGACAATCGGCAATTAAGCGATCGATTCTACAAATCGACGTGCAGAGTAACGTGTGCTTTGCCTAGAGAACGCCGAGAGTCATTAGCATTATCTTGAGTTCCGTAACTCTCTGCGATCTTGAACGGCGTAACGCAGCGATCTCTCCGCCGAGCTACGTAAAGCTATTTACGGCAGGACAGCACGTACGATACGCTACCTTCGAGAGATTCATGTGAGAACACCATGCATACCGCAAAGTTTCATTAAATCCGTGGAAGATTAAGAAAAAATTATTAAAATACAAAAAAAATCATTATTACATTTCTTTTGTCGTCGTTATTACGACACACGCCTGTGGATTATTACAGGCTGTTAAATATATAGGATGCCCGGTCGAGCGAGTTTCAGAAATTTTGTCCTCCGCATCGTATTCTTCTTTTCTTTCCCTTCTTTCGTTTTTTCTTCTTTTTTTCATTCGCCGCCTAATTGTAATTTTATAGCGAGAGAAGAAATCCGCAATTTGGGATCGCGCGCGTATAAGAAGGATCATGGGGAGAATGTGAAGAAGTGGCGAATAAGGAAATCTGATGAGTGACGGAGTGAGGTAGCGCGGGGACGAGTGCGGGAGTGCGAGAGAGGGAGGAACATTGAGGAGAGTGCGATAGGGTAGATGTAGAAGGTATAAGGTACTCGAGACTGAGCCGCGGCTATAACTTCATCGCCGACTTGGCTGACGCTAATTGGCGTATCGTGGCTGGTAATACGGTCACGCCATTATCTCTATCCTGGGAGAAGCTGATATTGCATTACCCGTGATCTCTCATCGCTGTGGCTGCGAATCGGTGCTCTGAGTATTTCCTGCCGACCGTGCCGTCTCTCCGTCCACGAGATTCTTGCCATGGGCCGGACATACGTTTAGAATCCGATCTTTGTCCTGTCGATGAACTTGCCGATCCGAAGATAGATTGCGGCTCCGCTATTTCTCGTTACCGAGAGAGAATCGGAGCTGGCAAAGTCGATTCGGTGCACCGGTCTGATTCAGTATATGAAATTATGGAAATCGAAATATCAGTTTTCTTGTTGATTGCCAATTAATCAATTTTTTAGTTGCGCCGTCATTATTTCAATATTTTAACCGCAACGTTGAAACGTTCGGGCGTTACGATATTTATGGACTTTTGAGATTTTTATATCGTACAGTACCGCAACCATTGTTGCGCTTTTATTCGTCTCGTGCGTGGTCGGAGTCTCTGACCAAGTTCGCGCTAGGTAATGTGAACTGAAGATGTACCGAGAATTCAGCAGATTCTGACGCTGTCTCCATTCGAGGTAAATTCCAAATAGATGAGACGGGTCACGTATATTCTTTTACTCACTTTCCTTTGCTCCCCAAGGTAGCTATGTCGCATAAGTTCGAGAAAAATAAGAGAAAATTGCTAATACTTCTCGATGGTATACAAATCTGAAAAAATGCATGCATACTAAAGCTACTGAAAAGATTGCATAATAATAATTCCAAAATGTTATTAACAAATTAATCAAAAAATTAATTGTTTAACAAATTACCCGGCAACGAAACTTTGTTTTTTTATGAAAATGATTCATACATTTTTCTGAATAGTTATTAATTTTTTCAGATTTTTCAATTAGCTTTGATCTTTTTCCTATTGGAAGAAATGTGTGAAAAAACACAAAAATCAAAACTTATTGAAAAATCTAAAAAAAAATCATTAGAGTTCAAAAAAAATAAACGAACATTTTTTCATTAAATAAATGTTGGTTTGCCGGGTAATTTGTTAAACAATTACTTTTTGGATTAATTTTTTTCCGATTTCAAAGTGAGATTTTCAAACCGGAAGTGGAATTACAGAGAATATTTCTTACATTATTAATAAATAAAAATTAAAAATATTAATAATATTTTTAATTTTTCGCACGAGTGTATCTCGAATGCAGAGAGTAACCTAAACGCGTGAAGTAAGGAGAACAGAAAACTGGATAAATGTATGTGTGTGATAAGCCTCAAATGTTTTTGGAATTCATCTCGAATGTAGCCAGTGGGAGAAACGGTTGATTTAAGGAGCACAGAGTTCCGCGCAATAAAGTAATTCATAATTCGATTGCTCCTTCTCCTGTTCGATGGGGGGACTGCATGATCGTCGAGAAGATGAGGAAGAGCCACCCAATTTCTCTCCGGTAAACATTTCACGGCATCGCCAATAAATTTAATAAATAACGGAGTTGTTTCGTTACATTACTCCGGGAGTTAATCCGGCTTTCGAACTCGCCCCATTAGCACCCATGCGATCCCGAAACTTTACTCTCCGCTCGATGTTATGGGTAAGTCGACGAGTCCATACGCGGGAAGGGTATTAGATTAAGACGCACTTTGCGGCTGCTAAATATCTTATTGAGCCTGGCAACAGGTAATATAGATACAGTACATGTAATCTACATATATACACCCGACTACGGATGCATCGGTCCAATCCGTAAAGTCACTTGTTTGTCGTCAATTTTTTCAACCGATCCGCAAACCTTTCACTTAAAAAAAAAATAGCAATAAAAAGATGAAATTTAACGTTAACAACGCACTTTTCGCCAACCTCTTATGTTTCGGACGATAATTTGTACGGTAACGTAAAAAAGTTGCGTGGGGTTTCTCGTTATAGTCGGATATTTGGACATTTACGAACTTCCTAAAACTCTCAATGAATGGGATCCTCGAAAGGCTCTCGAGCGATACAAGTTTGTTTCTTTATTATTTATTTTCCTTCTACTTCGGGCCATTGCCACCCGTCCTAATATCCTCGTATGTCGCTAATGATACTTCGAATTCCCCGCGAGAAGCCTTGTTGTTTTTCTTCCAATACTGAGTTCTTATGGGTTTCCCCCGCCCGATCAGGACGACGGGTTCGCACATCGTTCTCACCGTCTTCGAGGGAATATATAGAAGTACACTGGAGTGACTCGTAACGACGTCGTTAACGACGGTATTTCTCGCGAGCGGCGTGTTCGACGAAACAACCGAAGCGCGAAGTTAATTCTCGCCCCCCCCCCCCCTCCATCTTCCCAATCGGGCCCCCCATTCCTTTTCGTCGTTTCCTGGACAACGATCGAGCGACCATCGAACCTGTCCCGTTTTCCTCGCAGTTTGTGGAAGTGCCAATTTATAAGCTATCAATTAATTAGCTCTCGTCGCACAGCTGAGATTGGAATTTCTGGCGTTTTCACGATCACACGCCTGACTGCCTCTGGCCGATGGAACTCCCGTGCTCCCTTTGACGGTCCGCATCTCGCCGTTCCCTCGTTCTACCCTCCTTCTAAAACCTTCGTCAGCGCAATGAGCCTTCTTCGCCCGGATTACCCGATCATCCAGCCGGAGTTCGTGATCCAACGTGGAGGCGAACGGTTGGTTTTACGAGCGTCGAGCGCGAATCCCGCGCGGTCGAATAGGGTAATTGGATTGTAAAACCGAACGTTACGGGCTCTCGCGATGCGGACACAGTAGCATTTTTATGCCCAGCGGCTTCCGTGTCGCTCGGATCCTAGATTTTACATTTCTTTTCCTTTTTTTTACTAGTTTCATCCATTCGGGTGACATGTTTCCGCGAGGTGGGATCGTTGAACGCTAATTCGTTTTGAATTCTGGTTCGGACAGAAATGAAAATAAAGCCTGGTAGGGTTTTATTTTCGCCCGCAATGCTTCCCTGTCCTATGACTATTTAATTGTCTCATGAATTGTATTTCACTGGCGCGATGTGTTATACATTCTATCGCCGATATCGCGTCGTACTCGCGATGCCAACCTTCGCTCGAATGCCACGAAGTTGAAATTTTCCCAACCACGACAGTCAGAGGCGGAACGTTATACATAGCGTACGTTACGTCCGACGTGATCACTCGGCGTTATTGCCGAGTCTGCAACTTCACTCGCGGCGTATAACGGATGTTTATGCTACGCCACGGTGGCTAACCTGGCAACGTATTCATCGCTCTATGGTGTACCCTGCATCGTGTATATACGTATGAGGTAATACCATAGCAGAGTTTGCATTTCGCCTGGGGGCGAGTGCACGAAAAGTTGTTCCCAACAATGCGCGATCCTCTGGCGTGAGATGGCTGTCTGAGTAGAACTTGCACGTGGGCTCATTGCGACCGAGCTACAGGACTCGAGAGAAGCGGAAAGCTCGATGGCGCCCTGCATCAGCCGTGCCACTTCCTGGTTGCCATACGCTGCGCGAACCTCAGCCGTTTCCTGAGAGCAGAGGGAACCGACGCATCGCTCGGTAGCCATGCAACATCGTGTGAATCAAACGTTATGTGGACGCATGATTATGTTCGCACGTTCGGCAAGAGATGTTCAAGAGGCGTTTTGTCGAGTCATGCCACTTTTTTTTTATTTTATTTTTTTTTTATTCGGATTTTCCGCCGTTTTCAGGCATCTGCGCCTATTCCGGGTCGACCCGGGTCAGTAGCCAGTCCCCCCTTGTGGCCGCATCCGACTTCCCCTCTGTATCGCATTTGCCATGACATTTCTGCCATGGGCATAGGGAAACTGCGGAAAACGCCACGTCACGTTTCACCGAGAATGTAAACATGGAATACAGCTATATACATCCGACACTCACACTTAGAGTTACTACGTGCGAGTGACCGATGTATATATCTGGAGCTTCGTCCCGCCCACATTTTTATTCTCGGCGAAACTACGAAACCGGGAATCGAACCGTCGACCTGCCGATGCTTTGGTCTAGAGGCGAGCACGCTAACCACTAGACCACCGCAC
>JAPYZD010004098.1:0-11823 GCA_030522725.1 Ichneumoninae sp. B BG-2022a
TCATTTCTTCCAATACTAATACTAATACCAATATATTTTATTTATTTTATTCTTACATTCTAAGCAATCAGCGATAATTTATACACTTATAATTTATAATCAACCAATTGTAGACTATAACATTTATATATATATATATAGGGCTGTATAGTTAGGCCGGATAAAATGACTTAGCCGGCTACAACGGCTTAGCCAGCAAATAATTTTTTTTATATGTTAACTTTAAATTAAAAATTTTCTGTGATAATGACCCCCGTTCTATTTCGTAATAGCGGTCGGCGAAGGATTTCCTTGATGCAGGAGGATGTTACAAATGACCCCACTACCCGTTACAATTGACCCCACCGCGGCCCAAATTTTTACAGAATTTCGTATGCGTTTAGAGGGGCGATGATCGCAATTCCGTGCATATTTCTGCTTGAAATTTTTTAACTAAATACCCAAGACTAGGTTAATCGTACACCATTGGGTGCCGAAGCGTTAGACTCTCGGGTTTGTTGGTTAAAAAATTAAAAAGCATTTTTGTTACTTTTGTCCCCGGTCTCCCCGATATACAATTCGTCGAAGGCACGCGAGACCACTGTGTATTTCACGAAAGCCGCTGCGATTTCGCTGCCTGATCGAGGATCAGACCGGATCATGAATATCCGATAAACCCCCGAAGAATCGAGTCGTCAGTCGCGTTTCACGCCGTTACACTTTACCTTTTCAGAGCAGAATGGACCGCTTTACCCGACCGGTGGTGACTTGAACGTTTTCAAAATTTCATTAAATCTCTAAACCGGTCCATTTTGGCCCATACTCCCTTGTACACGTGTGCATACAACCATTGCATCTCTCATCCTCCAAGCCTATCTCACTCTTCCTTCCTAGTCTGTCGCTCCACGGCTTTCTTTACTGCGCTTCCTCAATTTTATGATTCGAGGGAGGCCCGCCGTTTCGTCGCCCCCTTTTGGCGCGGTTTTCCTGCACAATGCAGGCCGTGAATCGATACCGGCAGCAGCAGCAGCAGCAGCAGCAGCAGCAGCAGTAGCAATAGCAGTAGCAGCAGCAGCGCAGCGTCAGTCTAGCAGCTCGCGAGTTGGCCCAGGTCGTGGCATCCTTTATACTCCACATATACGTATACGGAGATGCAAATGTAGGCTTTATCCAGAGCTCGTGGGGGCGACGCATAACTGCCAGGCCGACAGCGCGTTAAGCGCGGGAGCGTCTGTGAGGCGAAGGAGTCAAGTATCATCCCACACTGTGAGAGCGAAAAGTGGGAGCTGGATGGAACGAGCGGAGCAGGGCACCGAATGAGGCTTCTTCTCTGTTAACGCTAACGCAGCACCCGTTGCGAGGACGAAGCAACGTAGGATGTCCGGCGTTATTATGCACCTCCTCCTAATTGGTTCCATGTACCGGAGCCGACTTGGTTCTTTCGCCGTTTCCGGTTCGCGTCGCTCGATGGACTGCGTCTGTTACAGTCCGCCGACGTTCGCCCGCGACTGAAAGCGGTTTGGCCGTGGGTGTGATTATAACACGAAAGGTGTGAGAAATTTTTATTTGCGAAATTAAAAATCCATTCGCCAGGTCACACTTTTAGGGCGATCAACTATATTTCTCCGTGCCGATCGCGTTGACCCTATTTTTTAAATTGTTCAGAAACCATCGGTCGCAAGCAAAACAATTATGGAAAAATTATGGAATTATGGAAAAATTATGGAATTATGGAAAAATTATGGAATTACGGATTATTATACTCTAGGCATTATAGAATGTTTCTGAGGCGTTATGAATCCAAAAAATGAAGGACAGCTTGTAAAAAAGAAATTTGAAACGTGTGTCGCTTGCCGGGTCAGTTTGAGTCACGGTGGAAACGAAGGGTTAACGACGCCGGCGGAAAAATGTGCGATGCACAGTGCGGGCTACGGTGTTGTACCTAAGATTAATACAACGTCGGAAGCCCCGCTGGATGGTCGTGTACAGGCAGACGCGGATTTTGCCCGGTTCAACCACAGGCCCGTTGTCTGTCCGTCGGTTTACACGTGTCGAGAACGTCGACGACGAGCGTGCGAGAGAGGCACCGGGAATGTGACGAGGCGGTAACGGCTCGACCGCGAAGAATGTGTACCCGTCGAGGTTTCCCTATTTGCACGAAAGACCATCCCCTCGACGCCGCCTCTCTCGACCGGTGCTATTGCACTTCACCTCTCGCGTGTCCTCGTTTTACACCTACTCCTTACAGGCTTATAGGCACCTTCGTGGCTCAACAGTGTAATAACATCTTCGCCACACGGTTCGAGAAGGTGAAGAATAAAAAAAAAAAAAAAAAAAAATACAGCTCCATTACCCCCAATTCTCGAGAGAACTTTGAGCCAAATCGGAAATTTAATAGAAACATCTATCGAGTTCGAAGGAGCTTGGGAGGCGAGCTATAATTTCCAAGAATTTTTTTATTATTTACTTATTTTCTTATTTTATTTTATTTTTTTAAGGGAAACGAGTTTTTCGTCTTACTCGTAGCTACGTCCCCCGAGGCCGATTGGCAAAAAAAAGAACGCTACCAGACGGTGCTGCGCTGCATCACGCGGATCTTGCGGGCGGGTGGTCTACATGAGGGACGCACAACCGTGCCCGGGTATTTGGGAGAGTCGTTGCCTGCACACTCTGTTTACCAACAAACCGTGTGGAAAAGAATCGAGCATAGGACGCGGTGAGGCGAACAGTCGAGCGAACAAGAGGGGCCGCCCCAAACCCCGCAGGAGAAAAATAATAAAAATGCAAAGAGAACGACCGCGGGAAGGACGAGGATAGTCGCAGGAATGTCATTGGGCAGGATGTTTTTTGCGCTCCGCGGTCCACCGCTCTTTCTCTCATCCTCTCTCGCGAGTTCGCCCGCCGGATTCTGTTACCTCGCACGGTGGAAGTTTGGTAGCGGCGACGGGACGGGACACGAGGGACCGAACCCCAGGATTTATCGTCTGTTGGATTTCGAATCGTCCGGTTTTGTTAATTTTGATTTTTCTTCGATAAAGTAAATTCATTGTTAAAACAGACGCATATTTTACAACCATTTTTTATTCACTAAGATTAAAAAGTGATAAAAAGCAAATTGTCGGGCAAGAAATTTGCGGAAAATTTACAGCCATTTTTTAACGCGTTTAATTTTTCAAATTTTTGTGCATATTAGCTACCTCAACTAACAATTTGTAGACGACGATCCGCTCGGAGGTAAAGATATGTAGATTCATTTTTTGCTTCCAGCCTGGCGATGAGTGTAACTAAGATTTATATCGGTGAGACATGTTTCGGTTCTTCGCTACATTTCTCGTTTCCTATATATATATAACACGTATATATATATCGCCGCGTCACTCGCGAGCCCCGAGGTATCGCGTCGCGCGAAGGTTCACTTTGAGATCGCAAGGCGCACCACTATCCCGTACGTGCGACGACCTCGAAATAATGGAAAAGCTTCCAAGACTCGCTGTGTCCCCCCTCGCCAACTCAGTCGACTGCTGAAGATCCTGCGACATGGGCACTCTACCCTGCTCTACCTCACGCGGCGGCAGCAGCAGCATCAAAACCGAGAAAATCCTTTATCCGTCTTCGCCGGGAGCGACGAGATTCGAGCGAGCGCGAATCTCGTTGTGCTCTCACAGAGCCCAGATTTCGCACACCAGTAAAAGATATCCCGGTAATAATTTATCGGTTTTGCGGTAGACTCGTGCACAGCGAGTTTCGAAGCTGCGCGGCTTCTCGCTCTCATTCCCGACCATAGTCCGCGCCATGCTCGGTGAGATGAAAGTACCGCAATCAAACTAATTCGGTGGCTCGAACCGTATGATTAATATATGAACCTGGCACCATCTGCGCGATCAACCCCGTTGAGAGCAAAAAATAAAAAAAAAATCATTATCAGCACGACTGGAAGTTTCTCACGAATTCCTTCAAACTTCAGCCTCGTGTGAAAGCCGCTTCGCCGGATGAACGAAGTAACGGCAACATCCTTTCATATTTCAATGCATAATCGAACGATCCGGATACTCTTTGCTAATGGCTAAATGTCAAACTCTGCTTTCCATATTTTCCCAAGTTTCCAAGGTGGAAGGAAGAGCGAAACAACAAAACACAAACAAAACAAAACAAACAAAACGTGTTGGGAAAAACAAGCCAACACGTATAGCCAAAGTCTAAGGAAAATCCTTTTATGTAACTCATGCATGAAAAGCCCTACTTTCCGTACCTTGGCGTCCAGTAACAAGTTCGTACGAAATTTAAGGACATTCAAGGACAATTTCCAGGACACTTCCAGGCTGTGTTGGGACATTTATTTAAAAAATTAAAATAAGAATACCGCGCGCGATATTCCCGTAGCGTATTTTTAATACTGCAAAGATTGCAGGAGAATGGCACTTCTCCTGCAATCCTTACAGAAAATATTATGCGATACTAGTGCGATGTAACGAACATAATACGCCTACTGTGAAGTAAGTCGCGTGAAGTATAGCTGCGAAGTAAGACTCACTTCGCAGCGCGCGTATGAAGTTCGCTTTACCGCACTTGTACCATTACCTTGCAACAATGCACAAAACCCGCTTATGCGTCGAGCTTGCCCAGTGCTTCCGCACGCTGTCGAGTCGCTCCCCTCTGTCCAGAAAAGAACACGACCCTTATCCCTTTCACCTCCTCCCACCCTCGAGAAAACTTGGTCGTTCACCACGTCTTTTTTTCCCTAACTTCTCTCTCCGCCCCTTCTTATATACGTTCTCTCCCCTTATCACCGACAACATCCCCCCCACTATTGACGGATTTGCCGATACGAAACTCTTTTATATAGAATTTTCACAAGTCTTTTTCTCTCTCTTCCCCCAGATCAATTTTTCGCTGGACGTTGCTCTTCCTATCTCCTTACTTTCTCCACGTATTCATCAATCTTCGCTGTGCTTTCTAAGATCAAGAAAAAAAAAACCATCGACCTCAGAGTTCCTCCATCAGCTTTCTATATATATATTTTTTTCGGCGAACTACAGCCACGAAAAAGAAATCTTACCCTCCGTCGGTCGCGTCTGCCCCGCGAGATCTTTTCCACTTTCTTTTATTCTTTCCCATCCGACCAGGCTCTACCAGCATCACGTTAGCTTTCTTTATCATCGCAATCTCTCTACGTCTCAGCCCACTTTTTCTTCCCTTCCTTTGTGTCTCTTGTTCAGGAGGACTTTCCCGTACCGGCCGAGAGGAGCGACCCTTCTGTCGTTACCGTCCTTGTGTTTACATCGAGCCAGGACGATGCCCCTGGGTTCCCTCGTTCCCTCCCTCTCGCCCCTTTCGCATTTCTCAATCGCTTCTCCTAACCATTGCTCTGTCACCCCTTTTCGCTCCCCTCCTCGCCCTGTCCAGGAGACTCCCGCCCCGTTCGCGACCCTCCACTCTTCGCAGCGCATACACTCACATCACCCAGTCCGGACATATCCGATATCATATATTTATAGGAGAATGGGGTAAAATGGACCGATTTTACTACTTTTTTTATTCCGATAATAAAAACAAAGTCTGATTTCAAAGGGCTCCATTTTGCCCCAATCTGCCCTAGTGATACCGAGAAAATGATTGCAACCCATCCCGCGGACTATCGATACGAAGCTCGGCTCGTACGGAGACCGAGACGCGTCCTCGGGCGCGCGAGAACATGCGAGTCTCGTTCTCGTCGCCCGGAGTCGAGGCATCCAAACTTTTTTACTCAACTCCCCGATATATTCCTGGGCCCCACGTTCGGTCCTTATCTGCCACTGAAACCTTAAACTTGGATCCCTCCAGCATCCGTTCCGCAGCGGTGTCCCTTCGATACATCGTAGCCCTCCAGGGCGATGCGAAACCTCCTTCTCCCCGCTCGAGCAATGCCTGGTCGGTAACATAAACTCTAAACTATATTTTTTTTTTACCGACTTCGCTAAGACGACATTTCTAGGGTGCAACACGGGCCGAAGATTGCAATTACCTCCAGTTCTATACTTGCGTGCAAGTGACAAAAAAAAATAATAATCGACTATATATAGGGTAGAGCGGGGCAAAATGGAGCAACGGGGCAATACGGGGTTTTTGAGCAAAACGTCATTTTCCAATAATTTTTAGATGCCCGAATTCGCCCTATCGGATACATCAGGCATTTCTGCCCAGTTTTGCCACCTTGTCTGATCAAAAAATGATTGAAAAATTTACTTTTGCCCAAAAACCTCGTTTTGCCCCGTTGCCCAATTTGGCCGCGCTCTCCCCTATTTTGTCCGAATCTTCGTGGGTGGTCAGTAGTTTTGTAGGAGATGCGAGGAGGTGAAAGTTATCGCACGATAAAGTCAAGAACACAAGAAAACGATGCCGTCTAGTGCCCATGACCATGGGCGACGGAGTCTGAACAGCGCGGAGAACGAGACGAGAAGAGACTCTTCGCGAAAGTCTTTCCGGTACGACGCCCTCGACGGACAACGCGAAACTTTGTTAATAAGTTGTGAAAGAGGACGAGGGAGGGTAAGGAGGAACGAAGGTTCGGGAGTGAAGTAGTAGCGGGAGGGCAGCGCTTCGTGTCGTAGAAAGTCTATCGTGAAAAGTTTCGACTCTCGGCGAGGGAGCATGAGGATTCCGATGATATTGAAAGTTTCGCAAATGCATGCCGGATATCGGCTTCTACACCCTTCTCGAATATATAACCCGGTCGAAATCCTTTTTCTTATACGTCAATCGGCAAACGTAATGAGAATTCGTGAGGTATCTCATTGACTACCGACATCCTCAGAGAGAGGCCGATGACTCACCGATTCCGAGCTCCGGCCACGTTTCCACGATGGACCAAGCGTTCCCGGACGCATTCCTCTTGACTTTGAGTAGTTCGCAGAGGTCGATCGTCCGAAGATTCTTCTCAACGCAGACGTTCGTCCACGTTAGATCAACGTTGTAAAATGTCAATTCCGCCTGTAAAAGTAAAAACAAATAATAATAATTAGAGTGCGATATAAGAGAATAAAAAAATGGAATAAGACATAGGGGAGCGCAGGGCAAGATGGTACACCAGGGCAAAACGGGATAATGAGACAAAACTGAATTCTCCAATAACTTTTGGATGGTGGCGATGGTGATACGTGGGGCAAAACGGGTTTGAAAATCCGGATGTATCGTTGGGACAAAGTGGGGCATCCAAAGATCATTGGAAAATTGAGTTTTGCCCACGCTGTCCCGTTTTGCCCCGCTGTGCCATTTTGCCCCGGTCTCCCCTAAACCAGAAACGACGTTTTTTTATCTTTATTGTATCCCGTTTGTATGTTTCACTAACCTCATAAATGTACATCGTTTGTTAAACTGATGTAATTATCAAAGTTGTAAAAGGTCTTTACAAAAAAAAAATCTATTCTATTCTACATCGGAAACGACGTACTCATAGAAAACACTAAGCTTCACCCTCCGAAAGAAGGCGGCTCCCGCGAGTTCTGCAGGGCCCCATCAAGACACGAGCTTTTTTACGGGCGAGTAGCAAAAAAAAAATGTTATTTGAGATTGTCTTACCTGTCTCTCGCTGTCGATGGACTCCTCCGCGTTGTTCGCCAGTCTTCGAGCCCTGTGCATCATTCTGCTGTAATCGAAGAGGGTGGGACCGGATCCGAGGCGCTCGTAGCTCCCGGAATGGCCGGACGCACAGCCGCCCGACATCGTGGAGCCTCCGTCCAAGCATGAACACATTTTTGGGAACCAATCTGTAATATATACAACAACAAAAAAACGAGATATTAATACAACGATCGTTCTGTTGATCGATACAACTTAACCAAGAAAAGAGAAAAAATACATAGAAATGAAGAAACGACAAGTATCCGATGTACGTTATCGCCAATATCGGGTGCCGGAGAGAGCCCTTCTTGTGCCTATGTAAATGTTTAATCTACAATTCGGGCTCGACCACATAATTGAACTCGACGTGATACGGTATTTTTGGTACGCAAGTACGCTCAGTGGCCTCGTGCGGCTCGTGCCACATACACCGGTATAATAACTATCGATACAGATTATTAACTTCGAGATAAAGCCAAAGTGTAAGATATATAAGAAGTTGGAATATATATAGATAGAAATACAAATTAAGTAAGTGTGTAAGTAGTTAATTATAGAGAATGAAGCGAGATGTACACGGAGAGAAATATTTACGGTACGATAAGAAGGGATCTCGTGTACGTATATTGCAACGATTAAACTACATTTTCACGAGAGAAAGCTTTCAGCTTTCTTTTTTTGCACAATCTCCGATAACATTTGTGAGCGTCGACTGACATTCTTGTCAGGGAGGATCGTGTACTTTCCACTTCCGAGAGCTAAGTTCACAAATTGAACGCTCCAATGTGTCGTGTTTATGTAAAGTTTCGCACATTCTTGCAATTTTTTTTTGTGTCACATAATTTTCTCTTCATGTAAATGTCATGGCGATAGAAACGTATACATACAATAGTGACGACAATATTATAGCGTGGACGAAATTCGATTTGTCCTATCGAAAATACGATCGACGGTTAGTTGAGTTTGACAAAAATGTATTGTCACGATATTCGGTGTGATTTACATTATTATTTTTCGCGGACTTTTTTTCGTTGGTTTTCGATCAACTGTCGCCATATTTGTGTAATTGCGAGACTGGCATTTTGCATAACGGGTACTAGAATGGATGGGACTATGCATACGTCGGAATGATAACAAGAGTTGTGGAGACGATAGAAAAAAAAGACGTTTCCAATCGGTCATCGACGTGGTCCCGTCTCGCAGTCGAGAGACGTCTCGTCGACGAGGATGCTGGCTACTCGCGTGGAGCCACTGCAGTGGCGCATGGTGAAACTCCAAGGCCGAGGGTCGGCTCTCGGGGCCGAGCTTCTCACGACTCTTGCGTGTCACGCCTCGCGGTCGTCGCGGGCCGGCCGCAGCGAAGATGCCGCCGTTTGGTTTTACCTCGTCGCGTCTCGACAGTATTATCCGTTCGAGTGCACAGCTCCGTGTGCGCGCGTCAAAGTGCACACGGGGGTCGCACTGACCCCAAAAGCGTGTGAACCTCCTTCGGGTACACAGATTATCAATGCCGAACGAGCGACGAAAAAAAAACTTCTCGAACTAATCGAGACTTCTTGTTTATAATAAATTCGATAAATCACAACTTCCCAGACACGTTTATCGCAGGGTGTACACAACGTGCTGCAGCCCGCGACGGTGCGCGCCTCGAGAATTCATAAAACAGCCCCGTGTATTTATCGTGGCAATTAACTATCTCGCAATTGCTTGGGCCATGGTTTTTCGAGAGAAGCGCCTGCCACAAAGTAAATGGGAACGGTCGGGGCTAGAGCCCGAGAGAGAGCGATAAGTATGCTAATTGTCGGGGGCTGTCGCGACAACCGACTTTCACTCCTTTTTCCCCGCCCAGCCAGTATTTTTTCTTCCCGAAGCCCCACCCCGATTATTATTCCCTCCGCTGGTCGAGGCACAAACACCGTGTCGCACTTTGCCGATATTTATCTGCTGCGCTTTTTATACTAAAAAAGAAAACGGTCCAGTGCCTCCATTTTACTTTTACAAAATTTTTTATTTCAGTTGACAACAATTTTCCGTTACCAATTTATTACTATTAATAATAATAATATTAATAATTACTATTATTAATATACTATTAATATTACTATTAATTAATAATAATATAAATGATAATTTATTGTTATTATACGGAAGCATCGCGACCGTCGTGTGACCGGTCATAAATCGAACTCGCATCAGTGGTCCATCTACGATGCTAGAATACAATGGAGCAAGGAGACGGCCATTTCCGTGAAGATCTGGCTGATGGCTCGGCGTTGCCTGGAGCCTGAGGATTGGGAGGGCTGTGTATACCTATACAATATTACACCGCACAACCGTTATGCCATAAACAGTGTAGATTAAAAAAATAAAATGGGTAGGCCGCTCGAAGAAGACTTTCTCGGGGCCCCGAGGATGACAGACGTACAGCATACGTGCGCTTACGCTGCATGAACGAAAGACTAAGGGCGCGTCGGAGAGAAAGAGCGACCGCTCGGGCTGATCCCCGTTCAGGGCCACCTTTCCCCAACGATGCATTTATCCGAGGCTCGTAAAAATTTAGCACCGATAATTGCGGGATACGCGATAGCCTCCAACGAGAAGAGCCTCGCCCCCGTCTCTGTTTATGCGCCCGCGCCCGCCCGCTCTTGCGTTTATATTATCCTCGCATCTTGCGCGCGAGAGAGCTCCGTGTTATACTGGACCCGTTCGCCGTCGACGCCCGAGCTCTCTCTCTTTCTCCCTCGCCCTCCCCCTGCATCCCGGGCTCTCTTGATCGACGATTCTTATTATTCATGGATTTCTCTTCGGTGTACGAAAACGCCACGGGGAAAACGGCTCGCAACAATGCGCCCCCCCCCCCCCCACCTCCTCTTCGCTCAATGGATCGGGACGACATTTATATTTACAACTATCTAATTTCCGAGACAATTTTTGAATGAAATATTCAAGAAAGTCGTTTCGGAGCGATCCAAGAAACCACGAAGATTTCCTTTTTTGCTGTAAGAAATGAGTGAGCCGCTGGAATAAATTTTAGTGAAAGGGCGTTCGGTATCGTCGTTTTCGACGGAAAATTTCAAATTTACTCAGAAGCTTTTGCCCATCAGGTCGATAGCGACAAAGCTGCGAGTGCTCCCCATCCAGAAACAGAATATTCCACTTAGGAAAGAGTGAAAAAAAGAACCAATTGCCCACCGTTGCCCGATGAAATTTCAAGGGTTCGCGTCCGAATGCGGGAGAGCACGAGTTCTCAGGCCGAAGGCGACGGGAACGACGTTCGGAAAGATCGAGGCTTCCGCCCGTCGCTGACTGGGAGGCTCATTCCGAGCGTCTAGACACTCACTCCACGCGGAGGCTCGATAAACAGCTGATACGAGCGCAGGGACCGAGAAGCGGGAGGGAGGAGAATCGCGCGAGCAAATGGCGAATGTGGAGGATGAAGTCCCAAGGCGGCAGCCGGTGTCGCGAACCGACATAATCCAATCCGCGTAAACATAGAACGCACGAGTGAATAAAATATCACGTGTTATAGATTCTCTCCTCGGTAAATTCCAATTACGTTCCCGATAACGTAGTCCGAAATCTCGACGAGAGCCGAACGCGATATCTTCCCGGTTTTCCGTGTAACATCGATGGTCTGTATTATCCGAGCGACGTTTTTTTTTTTTTGTTCCTCTGTGGAAACGAGACGGTCCGAGGTATCTATAAGCGATCCAATAAATTCAAGGCGATAGCCGGCCTCGCCCCACGGTCGCGGGCGCACGCAGGTAGTCGACAAAGATATTCAGGTAGGGGAGACCGAGGACAAAAGTAAGAAAAATCCTTTTAATTTTTTTACCAACAAACCCGAGAGTCTAACACTTCGGCATCCAATGTTGTACCATTAACCTAGTCTTAGGTATATAGTTAAAAAATTTCACGCAGAAATATGCACAGAATTGAGAACACCGCCCCTTTAAACACAGACGAAATTGGGTAAGAATTTGGACCGTCGTGGGGCCACTTGTAACGGGTAGTGGGGTCATTTGTAACTTCCTCCTGCATCAACAAAATCCGTCGCCGACCGCTATTAAGAAATAGAACGGGGGTGCATTAGCACAGAAAAACTTAAATTTTAATTTCAATTAAAAAGAAAAAATTATTTGCCGGCTAAGCCGTTTTAGCCGGCCTAACTATACAGCCCTACTATAAATGTTATATTCTACAATTGGTTGGTTATAAATTATAAGTGTATAAATTATCGCTGATTGC
>JAPYZD010004099.1:0-11823 GCA_030522725.1 Ichneumoninae sp. B BG-2022a
CGTAGCGCAACGTATGAATACCATTTCAGAGCACGTAGTACGACGTGTCAATAATTTTACGAAGAGTACAGTGCGATGTGTACACGCTGCGAGTGCCTTCAAAAATGTCACTGCGGGATATCATCACGAAGTATGAGCGACAAAACTTCAAAACGAAGTTTGAGAAACAAAACCTCAAAACGAAAGTAGATGACCTATGCCGATTCTGCCTCGTGTCGATAAAGTAGGAATCTACCTTATCGACGGTCGGCAATGTGGGTTCATGTCCGTGCTGATTAGAAATCTACCTTACCGACGGTCGGTAAAGTTACCGATTTTGGCGGGAAATTTAAATTCTCTCAGCTGGATTATCGAGTTCTAGATGATATTTGGCGGGAAATTCAAAAATTTTGCGGTAATTTTACCGATTTTGGTGGGAAATTCAAAAATATTGTTGTAAAGTTACCGATTTTGGCGAGAAATTCGAATTCTCCCACCTGGATTACCGACTTCTAGACTTCTGGTGAACTATCGATGTTATGAAAATTACTTTACCGACAGCAGATACCGTCGGTAAAGTTACCGATCTTGGCGGGAAATTCTCCCAGCTGGATTTTCTCAAATTGCGCGAAAAAAATATTGAGAGTGTGATTTTACTGACATGGACAGAAACTACATTACCGGCAATTTTTTTACGTACTGACGATGAACGGACTCATCAGTGGAAATACCGGGATATCTGATCACCTGTATCGGGATATCTGATCGCCTGTATCGGGATATCTAAAGTATTCGATTGTTCGAATTTGCCGATGGGAATTTTTTTTTTGCTGTGGTAACTCAGCGAGTAGGATGGTTGAACTTATAGATATGTGAACTCAATTGAATACAGAAAAAATGCTTTATTTGTTAAATTAATACACTGATTTTGGGTATCCGATGATTCGAGCTTTTATACGCGTCTTTTCACATCCCCACTTATAGGATTGTACACTACGATTCGATCATGCAAGATCAAACAGTAAGCCGTAGTTCCTGCAGGGAAATTGTTCGCAGCCTCCAATTCGAGACGAACGTCGACCGAAGCTTGTTTGAGCGACTCGTTCTGTTTCGAGCAATCGATAACGATTAGTGGAGCATGTGTGAGGAAATCTTTCTTCGTCAGCATGGTTTCAGAGTATTTGCCGTAGTGGGCGTTCTGGAAGTCGGCGTACATCTCGTACCAAACAGCGTACTGATTGCGATGCCCATCGAGATTGAAATTACCATACGGGTAGCACTGTGAGTTGAGGAAGAGTTTCACGTTGGTGACGTTGCTGTTATCGAAGCGGCTAGCTTTCGCAGTTTTGACTACTCTACGATTAGTCTGGAAGCCAACAATAACGAAACGTGGTTTCTCCAACTGATTGGACTTTTGACAGTCCAAACGTGTTTCGTTGTGTACGGAAGCATGGGATACTCGTACAACTCCCAAGTGCGAAAACTCATGGTGATGTCCTTTTCAATGTAGCTGAGTAGGCGTATCTTGCGCTTATCCGACAGCATGACGTAAGGCATCAACCACTCGATTCGTGTAAGTTCAATCTTGCATTCCTCGTAAGTCGCATTTTCGAGAGCCGTCTGCACAACTGCATTCGTATCGTTTCGCGATCTCGTGAGAATAAGCTCGTGTTTCGTATTGACGATGATTTTCTGATAGTCCTCGGCGAAGCCGAGAATCATAGCGAGCGGTACGCATACATCGAAGTAACCGCTGTCATCAGTCAGTTGTTTAGTCTCTTCGACATCGAGCCAGCCAGCGTTCTCAATGATTGCACTCTGACCGGGACTCAACGACGCGTAACCCTTCATGAGGCACGTCAAACCAACGTTCTTGTTTCGATCCATCCCTATGGCATTGATCTCGTAACGAATTTCCTCGAAAAGATGGAAGATAGCGTTGTTCACCAACTTTGTCGCAGCTGCTGCAGTCCCATCCGCTTTGGTCAATCTTCCACAAACGTACAGCGAACTTCGTGCGGGTCGGAGGCACAGATCTTGATGTTGAATGGATATTCGAATCTCATCGCTGTTGTTGAAGGTTGATGAAGTGTAGGGCTGATGTGCATGAATCTCGTAATGCGTTACAGATTCGTCGAATACTACGTTCGACTGAACGTGCAGAGCTTCTTCCATTCCAGCAGCAGCAACAGATTATCAGACAGGTTACTTTCTTCCACCAGCGACTCGGAGTCCTAGACTTCTCAGAAATTGAATGTTGCGACGTGTTAGTTTCTTCAGCGCTCGTCGATGAATGATTGGTGGGTGCCATGTTGACTCTCTTTTATAGCCGTAACGAACTTTGTTGTTGTTGAAGACGATGCCCATAGCGACTACTTGGCTTCCTTGATGTGCAGTCTGATAGTAATAATTTCACCTCGGAAATTCACCAGTTCTCCGTCCTGATCGACTATACGTTATTGCACGTGTTCGATGACCTTGACGGCGATTGAAAGATAAATGACTTGCGATGGAACTTCGATGATCTTATATCCCGGTAGTACCGATTGGAAGAATTCGTGAATCGTGTGAACTCTACGCTCGTTGATGTATGCTCCTGATGTGATGTTACACTCGACTCTCAACGCGTTGACCTTGAGAATAGCGATAGGTAATTCCGAACTGTGAGTCATGTGAGGTGGCAGTTCACGTTGAGTGAAACCCAACAAGTGAGCGATCGAGTCTTGTGGCCGAAAATCAACTTTTCGACTACACTTTATGATGCTGCGCAGTGTATTGTTATTGGGTTTGAGATGTATAGAAATGCCCTTTGATGCAAGCGCTTCCTGCAAGTATGTCTCGATGTCTTGGATCTCGTAACTTTCCGTTGGTAGTACAATCACCTCTTCGTCGACGTAAAACTTGTTTTTGCCGGTATCGATGTTGAGTATGGAGTTGAAGGTTAGTAATTCCACTAGTCCAAGAACATTGGATGAGAGTTCGATTGGCGGAAAGTATTGCGCTTCTAGTATAGACGGCGTTCCTGATAGGCTGAGAGTAAATGAATCTTCCATGACGCATCGTGTTCAACTGATTTAATGTCCGCTCTACAAACTCTTATATAAAAATTTCAAACAAAGATGACCACACTCGTATGTGTCGTAATCCTGGTATCGCTCGTGATTGTACTTGACCTCGTCGACTCTGAGTAGTCCATCAGATCTCGCGGTGGCTGAAGATCACCAAAACTGTCGAAATACACGACATTCGTACCATTTTTTCGATATGCCACCCAATGTGTTCCAGATCCATCTTCGTCATCGAGATTAATTATAGCTGATTCGCGATAACGCGGTCCACCAGTCGGTAAGGCGTTTCTCATAAATACGCCGCGAAAATTGTGAATCTCGAGCTTACGTGCATACTTCAGGAGATCAGCATCCGTTAGAGGACGTTTTGGCAGCCTGACCTTGAAGTTTTTTTTTTCTCTCGCGCGTCCAGACGTAGACCGAATCCTTTCTTGTGCGACTTGAGGTAGAGTCCTTTGCCGAGAGCGATAGCTTCGATCGTCTTATTGTGCCTCTGACTCTCCTCCAATTGACGCCTGGCGGCGCTAGCATCGTTTACAGCTTTCGCCAGTCCCGCAGCACCACCTACCAGTCCCCCTGTTGCACTCAAGCCCGCAAACAGGGGTATGAGGAAAGGCAAAACCCCCCGACCTTTTCTGGAACCGGCAGTATACGTGGCACACGAACGTTTTTCCTTCCACCAGCTTTCTTCACGGCATCTCGAGCCTTCTTCAGCGCCGATCGTATAACTTCGCGAGAGTTCTTTTCAGTCGATTTCGAGGCAGCTTTGATGATCTTGGAGAGCATGATCGTGGGCTTCTTCAACCTTATACCCAGCTTGGATTTGACCTTCATGGCGTTCGTTATAGCGTAAGCTGCAGCTTTTTCACTTACGCGAGCGTCCCTTGACATAACCCGCTGCCAAGCCTTCTCAGCCAAAATTTTGTCAGCAGCGTTACGTGCTTCAACATTTTCACGATTCTGCGAGTAAGCGATATCGTGTTCCTTGCAGGCTGCGTCGAGCGGATTTATACCCGGATCACCGCGAGCGGTACGTTTCGCTAATTTTGTTCCTGGTCCGCAGTACTGGTAGCCTGGTAGATGTAGCTCGATGGGAAGGTTATTGATGAACTTAATCAGGAGACCGCTACTTTCGTGAACGATCATTACAGGGATTACACTACAGGGATCAGTCGATTAATGAAGCTGACAGTATATAAGCGGGCTATTTATACTCTGGGAGCTCAGTTGCTTGCAAGATGGAGTTCAGAGAGCAAGCGTACAAGCTACCATTGACAAATTTTGATGCTCTCACGGAGCAACAAAGTGTATGCACACGGCACGGTGAGTTACGACCCGACAGCATTCGTGCAGTATTTTGCGGACCTTCGAATTGCGGTAAAACTAATGCACTGCTCGCACTCATCACGCATCCCAACGGATTGCGATTTGAAAATGTCTATGGCTACTCCAAGTTTTTGAATCAGCCCAAGTACAAGTTTCTTGAGAAACTTTTCACACCGGTTGAGGGTATCGAGTACCTTGCCTTCAGCGAACATGATCGGGTTGTATCGCCCCCGGACGCTCATCCCAATTCCATCATTATATTCGATGATATAGCCTGCGAGAAACAAGACAATGTCAGAGCTTTCTACTGTATGGGTAGACACAAAAATATTGATTGCTTCTATCTGTGTCAGTCATACGCACAAATTCCTAAACATCTGGTGCGCGATAATGTTAACCTACTGGTGATCTTTCGACAAGATGATGTAAATCTCAAACACGTCTACGATGACCATGTCAATACTGACATGTCGTACTCACAGTTCAAAGATTTGTGCTCGCAATGCTGGAACGATGATGATCATGGATTTCTGGTAATCGATAAAGATCGTAGAGGACTCGGCTGCGGTCGATACAGAAAGGGCTTCGATTGCTTCGCTATAAATATATCTCGCACAAAGTGAAGCTGACAGTGCATCATGAAACGTCGGAGCGGGATTTGGCGGGTGAGTTCCGTCGAGAGAAAGATACACTCTGTCAGGTCGAAAAAGCGAGAGATGCGATTAAACGCAAATACAAGCTGCTCAAAGCAGGAAAGCAGACTGTGGAGAGAGTATTGGATGAAACTTTCAAACCAATCGTTGATCCGCTCGAGCGACTCCTGGGTGCTACCGACACGAGAGCATGCGAAATCAAGGATGAAAAAACTTGATACCGAAGAAGGAAGAGGAACAGTGGGAAAATGCTTTTTTCAAAACTGCATACGACGACGACGACGACGAGGAAGAAATGCCAAAAGGTAATTCGACTGTCGATAAATATCTTTATCTACTCAACATGAATCGAAAAAAGTTTCTCGATATGACTTATGGAGTTCGCAAGCTGTCAGACGGTACATTCATGATTGGAGATTCACCCATAAGTTTCGATAACGAACGTGTAATCGTGGGTGACAAGAAGTACCTCCCGAATGTGGGCTTGCTCGAATTGCTCTTCAGAAAGGAACCCGATGCGTCGCTTATAAGCACTGAAGATGCAAATAACTATGGGAAAATCCTGCAAACGACGAATGCATACAAGAAACACTACAGTCCAGATGAGGTTGTTCACAAGCAAAACACCAACAAGTACAAAACATACATAGCTCCGATAATCAGTGTCACACCGACTCGAAAGAGAGCATCTCTCGGTAAAGGACTACCTCGATACAAGATTACGCGAACAGATACGCGAATGGATTACGTGTACTGGGATGATCCGAATGAGCTCGTGGATAGACTACGACTGCTGCTTGCTCAGCGATCAGCGGGCAATCCGAGTCACGTCAACGAGATTATCTCGGTCATCGAAGAGTTGCGTGAAGCTGGAATAGTGTATTAATAACGGCAATCGACAGTCGCACACCGCAATCGAACGATGAGCGTCGACGTGTTCGGATGACAACTGGGGCGAAACGAGGGTACGCGAGGTCCTCCGGGCTTCGGATTTAAGCTTACCACTGACGGCCAATACGATGTTGAGAATAAGAGACTTTGCAACGTTGCCGAGTCACGGGAGCCGAGTGACGCTGTCAATCTGAGCCTCGCAAAACGCTTAATTCGGCAGGAATTGGATACTTTGTTTCGAAACACAGCTAAGCAAAGAGAGGATTTAGATGATTTGCAACTGAGAATACAAATTCTGGAAGATCAGGTGGAGAAGAGATTGAAGAATATCGAGATAAGCGTTAAAACGATTGCAGATTTGGTACGTCGTAATTCTAATTCCATTGCCTCATTGAGTCACCATGCAACATCAGAGTCTAGTGGAAGAGCTGCATAAACCCGCTCGTCGTAATTATCCACGTCGCAAATTCAATATGCGAGGTCTGGATGAGACGTGGCAAGCTGATCTCGTCGAGATGTAATCCTACGCTCGGGAAAACAAAGATATCAAATACCTGCTCACGATTATCGACGTGTTATCAAAGTTTGCCTGGGCTGTCCGGGTGAAGAGGAAAACAGCGCAAGATGTCACCGCGGCTATGGAATCTGTGCTTCGAGAGGGTCGTGTACCTACGAATCTGCAAACGGACAATGGCAAAGAATTCTACAATGCGAACTTCCGGAATCTCATGACTCAAAATTATATCAATCACTACTCGACGTACAGTAACCTCAAAGCATCCATTGTCGAACGTTTCAATCGGACCCTCAAGAGCAAGATGTGGTTACAATTCAGTCTGCGCGACTCATACAAGTAGCTCGACATTTTGCCTGGTCTTGCAGCAGCGTACAATAATACCATACATCGAACTATTGCAATAAAACCGAAGGACGTCACGACAACCAACGTTGAAACGTTGATAAAACGTTGTTCTCAAGATCCTCGAAATCGAAGAGTACCCAAGTTCAAAATCCGTGACAAGGTACGAGTGAGCAAGAACAAACACGTTTTCGCGAAAGGTTATACTCCCAACTGGACAACGGAAATTTTTAGCATGAATCGAGTGATGCCAACGGTTCCCGTCACATACAAGCTGAAGGACTATCAGGATGATCCCATCGCCGGTGGTTTTTACGAAGAGGAACTTCTGAAGGCCAAATATCCCGATGTCTATCTTGTGGAGAAGGTACTCAAGAAACGAGGAGATCGTGCTTATGTCAAGTGGCTAGGATTCGACAGTTCGCACAATAGCTGGATAAATAAGTCTGATTTGTAAAGATAATATTATAATAATCAGTTATTATTTAAATAAAGATATACAAAGTTATTGATTGACAATATTGAATTTAATTTGATGCTTCTTCTCTCCGCCACCCAAGTACTTCAGAAACAACGCTCCCTTTGCTTCCTTTGTGTACCATTTGTTGAAACAGGATCTCGTCTTTCTCGAACACCTCCGAGATGCGTTTCGGCAGGAAGACTTGGCAGTCGTCACCGAGACTGGCAACGGCTTTCAGTCCGTACTTCGTTGCGACTTGTCTCAAGTCAGTGATTTTGTAGGTCTCATCGACCTTCAACGCGCTGAGTTGCTTCGTTGGCAGGAATTCCGTCAGAAGCGCAATTTTGTTCAGCCTTGCAATGTCCATTGTGATGATGATGAGAACGGCTGTGAGTTTCTGATGCGAAAGGCTGCGAGTTCACCGTTGATATACTCGTATCCCCTCTCCACCAGGACGAAAACGTCTGGGGAGTCGAGCGCTATGATTGGTGCGGGGTGGATTGGTGGGAGAACTCTGAATGGTGGGAAACTCTTGTACTACATTTGGCAATCTGTTTATTTTTTTTACATTTGATAAAATTCGATAGTTATCTCTTCTACCGGTGTAGGCCATGTAGAGTTGACTATTGTACACTGATTCAACCATACACCGAAATAGTTCTCTATCATTGTCGAGAATATTTATAACTTTTGTTGGTAGGAAAATGCTGAATTCGTTGCATAACTCGATGACGACTCTCTTGCCAAAAATCGTCGGCACGAATTTCAGATTACTAACGGGATAGTCGTGCCGGACCTCCAGGTCGATGAGCCTCTTCGATGGAAGAATTTCCGTCGTCATTGTGCCCACCTTGGCAATTGTTGAGGAACTCATTTTGTTGTCTTCGAAGATTTTTATATCTTTCCGTGATGAGATCCAGATTTGATAGTCCCAGGTTTCGAAAACTTTCAGTCATAAGACGTAGTCTCGATCTTGTTTCAACCAGATTTTTTACTTCTTCAATATTTTTCAAGAACAATTCCATACGTTTCTTCAGCTCGCAACGTTTACTTTCTTCTCTCTTATGTACCATCGACATTTCCTTTGGTCGCGCAATGATGAGAAAGACTGCGCATTCGCCGTTGATATACCCGTATCTCCCCTCCACGAAAGCGTGTGGAGGAAGTTGCGCGAGCTCTGATCGGTTCTGATGAGTAATGGAGCGCTCTGATTGGTCCTGATGAGTAACGGAGCGCTCTGATTAGTCTTTTTATTCGATCGTTATCAATTCCGGTATGTGTGGGGGTATCCTGTTATGACCCCATGGCAGCGTATCCGTCGTGCCGGATCGCAGATATCGCTTATCGTCGTGAGGGCTGAGCGCTATCTTGACTTGTTTCTCGGTGTAAACTTTGTGCATTCGGGATCTGATGATTCGCTGCTCCCGGCGTTGAACCGATTTCTCGCGCAGGCATCGCAGAAAGTCATCGAAGGTGATGCTCGTTTCCACGACCCACGTCTTCACACCCTTCACCTTCTTTATGCGATCTTGACCGTCGACTCGAACGCCGTACATCTTGCTGCGCAAGCCAATGAATTCCGTCATGATTCGACCGTTGCACTTGTCTTTCATGAGTCCAACGATTTTCTTGTTGACTCGTGGCATGTCAAACTGTTTGTCGATGGGATAATCCGAAGTATCGAACCTCTCGATATCGTGCTTCATCACTTCATAGATGTCCGGGCAACGAATCTCGTACAGCACGCTGTCGGTGTCGGTATAGAGACGTTTGCAGTGATCAAATCGATTCTTCATGTAGTCACCGTGGAAGTCGTAGACGAGAATCTCGGACAAGTCAAGTACGCAAAGCCCAATATAGATCGGTTTGTTGAGGTACATCTCGGTTTTGGTGAGCTGTATGGCAACGAGGTTCTCGTCGAAGATGGAGCAGCTGTGGAAGTTGGCTTTCGCGATCAGCGCTTCAGCTCCGTAACGTCCTTCCCAGTGACTCACGAGTTTAACGTCGACGTGATAGCGGACGTTCTCCATGGTCTTTCCGAACACTGCGTTATTCATGAGCTTGAAGAGATTTTTTTCGAAATCATTTTTCGCCTCCTTCCTCATGTCGCTATTCAGATCAATGTAGGCTTTCAGCCACGGTCTCTGATCGAATCTCAGTACTCAATGGATGTGTTTGAGCTTCAATCCATACTTGAGAGCCTGCTTCAGGGATCTGTAGTGGAGAATGTAGCAGCTCTTCGGATCGACCGTTATCATTAGCTTGGTTTGCGTAGAGCCAGGTGCACTCTTGTGCTCGGGGCACAGAGGCAAGTCTTTGTGCGCATCGTGAAGGTCCTCAGGGTACTCCAGGTCGACTTCGAGGATGTACCCGATCGGCGAGTCATCGGCGACATCGAGAACGTTGATATCCTCAGGATTTTTTATCCACTCGAAGCCACCGCGAGGGAGCGATTCTATCATTGCCCAGCCGTAGAGGTTGTTTACGTCGTAGTACATGAGATATTTGCTCTCCTCATTCGGATCGTAATCGCTCATGTACTTGTTGTTCGCACGGGCATAACGGTTGCAGCACTGACTAACGCCACCTCTGATTCCTCGCTCCACGAATAGATGCATGTCCAAGTCCATGAGAAGTTCCAACTCGATCTTGGTGTACTTGAACATAGCATCCCACAGAAAGCCCGGCGTTGTGTAGTAGTGAGCCGGATCCAGACCATAGGCTTTAATGCAATTGTCCCGGAAATTCTCGAAGACGTCGGCCAGGAGCAGGACATCGGTTTTCAGGTACAAGTCCGAGTATTCACCCAGGCCACCGATATTAAACTCCCTCCACACGGTCTTGGCGTGCTCGTAGTCTTCGTCCGACATATTGCTATCGTTCAGCGTACTGTAGAAGTCATCTCGCGATGGTAGCTCCTTTTCATCCAACTTCGCGAATGAGTCGACGTATTCGTAGGGAAATACACCCTTCCTCGTAAGCAGTTCGAACTTGTTGTCGGAAAGGTCGGAGAATTCACTTCTGACGATCTTCAGATCGTCCAGGTACGAAGCTAGCTTCTCCAACGACGAAGCCATGAATCGGAACGAGTCGATGAATCGGAAATTCACATCGCTGCCCGCGATATACTTTGTGAACGAGATGTATCGTTCTTTGGTCTGCAGTAGTATGTAGACTCGACCTTCGAAGAATGTAGCTTTATGATGAAGTGCGAGTCGTATCCTGTGAGGTTGTGGAAGACAACTGGTATCGTTCGCGAGCCCTGGTAATTCAAGTTGCACTCGTTGTGTGCCGGACCTCTATACCTGTAACTATAAATTTATTAACAAAAAAAAACAAGTAAAAGAATTGATAAATTGATGAATATGGATCCTTACTGTCCCGTTAGATGACAGTGATCTCTGACTCGATCATTCGAGGGCAATGGTTTCTCGCAGATGTGACACGTGGTGGCAGTGCGAAACTGTCATTCCTGCTGCAATGTCAGTCTCTCCATGTGCTTGAGATTCCGGTGAATTTCTTCGAGGTTTTTGGCAAGTCCTTTCAGTTCTTGCGCGAACCATTCTGCTGGTTTCAATCCCCTATAGCTGCGGTACTTTGACAGCTAGTCGTCGTAACTACACTTGAAGTAGTAGTCCACGCTGAATGCCACATGCTTCTGGTAAGCATTTTCATCTCGAGTCGGTTTTAACAGACACTCAAAGTCGGCGTATACAATGAAAGGTACTCTCTCTTTGTTGCAGTGATTCTTGAAGTATAGAATCTTGCTGTTCCACTTTGGCATATTGACCTTGCACTTGTTAACCTTTTTGCAATCATTCTCGTATGCAGCCAACTTGTCTTCGTTGTGGAAGTAGTGGAGACAGCGGTCGCAGACATAATTCTTGTGACCATGCTTGGACAGCTGAATGGAGACCAAGCGAGACAAGTCTTTTATCCAGACATAATGGAGTCTCGGCAGATTATAGTCCTTGTCGTTCCTGTTTACATCCTCCTCCTCGTCCACGTAGTGGTCTTGTATAAGAAGAAGATTAACATGTTGATTTTTCTTCGCGGCGGTTACGTGAAGGGGTGCGGTCTCAAGCTTCTCCCGTCTTTTCTTCAGGATGTACACTAGGGTGTCCCAAAAAAAAAATTTCTCGGCCGTTGATGGAAAAGTTATATATTACCATCGGTTATAGTTCGTTGCTACCGATAATTAAAACAAGTTTTGACCGTGTTTAATTTCACGCATCAGGGGGAATAGGTAGGAAATCACGTCCCGTACATGGCGAAGTGAATAAAAGCGAAGGAAAATACCAGAAATATTTTTTTTTTGATTATCTGAAGGAAACAAAATATTTTACGTATAAATCGTAATAAATTGCTTATTGTCATTTGATCTAAAATGTTTTTTATTCTTTTGTTACTATTTATTGTCATTTGTCATCACTATTCGAACGTGCCTTTCAGAGGCACAGATTATTGACGGAAACGGCGAAAGTCATAGAGGCTCAGTGAAACTTTTAGCCTTAACGGGCAGTCGGCAATTAATAAATCATCAACATAAGAGAATTTGCATTTTAAAAGACCAAAATTGCCGTTCAG
>JAPYZD010004100.1:0-11822 GCA_030522725.1 Ichneumoninae sp. B BG-2022a
TATTCGAATTTCTTTATTTTTCGGATGATTTCGACTGAAATTCGAGTGCACGCCGAATCGCTTATGTTATTAATACAGTCCTGCAAGATTTGAAGCATACGCGCCGTATAGTAACGATGAATAGTGAAAACTAAAAAATCGCCTATTTTCGTCGGTAAAACAGGAAGGTCCAGCTGCCCCTTAATCCCTTCACTGTCAGAAACCCCTATAGGGGCCCCAATGTATAGGGAAATGCGTTTCTCTGACAGTGAATGGGTTAATGATCGTCTGTACATACATACGCAACATCGTTATCTCGCACAACTCGGTCCATCGTCGGGTCCATCGTCTCTTTGTCAACAAATAGATCCAATATCGTGGATAATCCGTCCATCATCGTGAACATCTCGGTCCAGTATCTAGGATAATTCGGTCCATCGTCGTGGACAACTAGGTCAAGTATCTTAGATAATTTGGTCCGACATCTCGGCGTATTTAGAGCCCTACAGTCAAACTCCTCACACTGCCAATCTCTTATAACACTCTGCCGATGATTCATATGTCTGTGTTATTGCCCATCTCGTAGAGAAAAGCATCGATATCTCGTCCTCAAATAAAATGTTATCAAACTCGTGGTCTCGAACTTATCGAAGACTATTCTAGAATTATTTTTCTAGAACGCTCTCGAGAAATTAACGGAGAATATTTACGCCAGTTGTCTAATGTCTATCTTGCCGAACTTTACTGCACTAAGCACAGTATCCTTGCGCTGTCGCTACATTAGGAAACTTAAAGTAGTATTTAATTTGACTACTCTATTAACAGCAGTCATTGTGTTTCATCAGTCGCTTCTATAAGTTAACTTACACCGATTGTCGAATTGCCGACCTACATGAACATAAATGTTTTACCCTTAGACTGAAGACGTTGATGAGAATGTTCGAACATAAAGTGTTCAAAAGTAGTCGATAGCATGGTAGTTAGTGTCTCATTTAAGTAATAGTTAGGTAGGCAATTCGCACGTCACGGGTTTGAATCATCCCCTTACAGTCAAAGAAGAAAATATGAAATGTCCAGGATATTTTTTATTCTTCATATTACTCAATTCGTATTATTCTAACGTATGATCACAAACATAGCTTCAATTAATGGTAAAGACTAATAACGACAAATATTGTTGATTTGTTCAAAAAAGTTTCTGCAATATTTTACAAGCATATTATTGCAATGTTCATCGGTAATATTCTTAGCATGTTACATATGTAATGTTGTACGCAGACATTACAAGATCGCTACAATATTTCAACAATATTGTTAACAGATTTCCAAGCATTCTGGCGAAATTGCCATATTTAAAATTCGGATTTCTATAACGTTTCCTACATATTTCGGTGCTACGTGGGGCGCTGCCTTCGTTATCTTATGTAGTCGTTTTAATGAGATAGAAACAAACCATTGGTTGTAAAAAATGTGCATGTGTTGTGTGAAATATGGATCTCATCGTAGGCCTAGAAAAAAGTACAAAAAAAATCATTGTCACAGAGTGAGCAGTCTTAAGCGGATTTCGATGTGGAATATACTTATAATTATTCATACCCGGTTTTAATCAACTACATTGGGCACCGCATTTCCAGCTGTGTGTCCAGTTGTGATCTAGGAATCTATGCCTCATCTCTATTCTGCGAACAGGGAGAAAAACAACTGTGAAAGTGAGTCGAAGATGTGTATAACGATGCATAATCGACATGATAGTCTAGATTCAGGTGAAACAGCTACTCCCCTTCCCAAGAAATACGGGGTCTCTTTATCCGCAATATACAAACTAAATAACAATAATATATTGGCTAGTGAAAAAACTATCGCTCACTGGTACGGGTTGTTAAACATTGACAGTGTACCAGTTCTCAATCAAAACGTTGTACGGTTGATAAAAAAACCTGCCGAATTTTTAAAAATAATGTAAAAGTATCGACAGGCATCTTAAGTTGACAATTCAAAAAAATTATTCATCACGTTTCCGTCTTAGGACGAAGACTTCCTACTGACAAGATAACGAGTGACGAGTTTGGTTCAACATTTTATGAGCAGATGCAAACGTAAGGAGACAGGATAGACAAGATTTATAATACAGATGAAACTGGTCTATGCTGCAAAACATTGTCAAAGAACAATGAGTTACCTACTATGAGTCCCGAGGAAACCGTTACAAAATAATTAACGATCGCCTGTCGGGACGGACGACTGCGAATTGACCACCAAAACAACCGGTTGAGATCGGGGAAAAAATAACCGCCGTTAACCGCTAATTTACCAGATTTGGTATCGGTTTTCCGCGATTTGTTATCGAGAAGCAAACCGTATTTTAAGCTTTCGAGGAGCGTTCTGATGTGGTTTTAATACTTATTACAATCGCGAAATAACCAGTAATACAACTGTTCGAAGAGTTTTCCGGTTGTTATACTCAATGTCGCCGCAAAATAACCAGGAATGTAACGCAGTTGCCCTATAGGGTCCTGATCAGGCTGCCTGATCACGGCCTAATCAAGGTGCCTGATTGCCTCCTGAGAAAAATATAATGAATACTTTTTATTTATTAGAGTTATTTTATCGGACTTGTGAACCTTTCATATTTGTTCTTCGGTTAAATCAACTAATCTCTACAATGAAAATTACGGAAAAATTAATTTTTATTTCACGCATGGTTGGCCTTGAACCGGCGACTTTGCCAATGGGGACTGCGTTGGTGGCGCCTTAACCAACTCGGCTATCCTCAACTTGAGAAACGTAATATCGAATTTGCTTTTAAGCTCCGGTAGGAGTATACATACGACTAAATATACTTTTACAAAGTGCCTCACATGTGCATTGCCGGCGAAAAATGAAACCCAGTGAGAATTTTGAACACTTTCTAATGAAATAAAAATCGGAGAAAATCAATCATATGTAAAATGCTAGGAACATTGATTTTGTATAATAGTAATACAAAAAATTGTAATAAATAAAAAATAAATGTTCAACAAATAATCAAGGAATTTTTTTTATTAAATCATTTGAATTATTTAAATTATTTATTTACTTATTAACTTATTAAAGCATCGAAAATTCGTTGCAAGATTTCGTAAACATTTCTTTCCAACGTAAGAAAATTCTATAAAAAATCCGCATCAACTGTAAAAAATGTACGAATTTATTTGAAATAAAAAAAGGTTCACTAATTTTTTTCTAAAAATTTATTTCTCCAATACCATAGAATCATTTTTTGGAATTTTCATTATGCAAAATCAATGTTCTCCAGGCATACATATTCTATGCCTGGAGAAGGCTTGCCCGATTCACCTGCAAAAGCCCTGATCGGGGTACTATCAGGCTGGTCTCGTCAAAAGCCAAGGATATTCAATCAGGTGTCCCTACCTGTAGGTTATCGGGCCCTGATCAGGGTGGCATCAGGCTCGCCTCATATGAAGTGAGGATTATTTAGTCATGCTTCACGACGTGCACCTTATCAGGCCCTCATCAGGCTCGCCTGATCAGGCACGCCTTGGCTATACCTTACCGGGGCCTGATAAGGCATCAGGCAGCCTGATCTCAATTTCTGCTCGGGGAGTACAACAACACGAACGCTCCTCGAGCGGTTTAATGAACGGTTGTTATGTAGTTGTAGTAAGTAAAACAACAACCAGAACGCTCCTATTACCGGCATTTCTACGGTTATAACAAGTAAAACAACTGCACCAGAACGCTCCTGATGCTGGTTTATCAACGGTAAGTTTACAGTCATTATAAGAAAACCACCCACTCTGCAACGTTTCTCGAACGCTTATAATAGCGGGAGTTTTGTGGTTGCAATGTGTAAAACTTCCAGAACCCCTCAGAGATGCCATGAAAATAACGAATACGGCGCCGCTTGGCAGTGCTGCGTTCAGTCGATTTGCAGTTTTTCGCAGTTACTTTTTTATGTTTTCGTCCGGTTTCTTTATCGGTTGAATTACCGCAAAATTGCAGTCACAATTGCAGGTCTGTGCGAATGCCACTCGCACCTATAAACTGCCCACGTAGAAAAAAGTAGTATCCTCAAGATTTTTTGAGAAATCTTTGAGGGAATCAGGCAAAGAATCTGGGAAAATCTTGCCAACAGTCTTGATGGATCCCGAGATGGAGTTTCGCATGGTGTCATGAGCGGGACTCTAGCCTTTGAATTCTGTAGAATTCATGCCAAACGCTTGTCATGATTCTGACTGTAGAATAATTCAAATACACCACAAATTTCATGCGTGATTCTTGCCAAGATTTCTGCAAAACGATTACATGTAAATAAGAACCGACGTGGGTGGATGCGTGGCTTGTGGGTTGCTTCAGTACTTGTTGAAGTAATGCAGTATTGAACGCAGTCAGTATGGCGTATACTCGTTGGCACATCAAGCTGGAATTCTGAGGTCTCGATGCTTCTAGTGTCCAGTTATCCGGTCGGAGCTTGAAGACTTGGTTCAAATAACCGCTGGTACCGGCATGGGTTCTTCGCAGTTTTTAGTCCTTTGGAGTGACTGGTGCGTCGATAGATTTACCTCATTGGGAGGAGACCCAAGAAAAATTGTTTATGGAAATGACTGGGAAGGACCAGTCATTCTCATACTAATAGAGAATGGGAAAAGACGGTGGAAAGTGCATTCTATTTCTCGACAATGCTCCTACACATCCGTCCATGGAGAAATTAAATGCAACGAACGACTTATGACAACCCTAGCTAGTTGACGGACGGCTGCTTTTAGGGAAAAAACTAAAAAAACGGACCGAAAAACGGACACGTCCGTTGGGGAACGAAACGAACCACAAAAACGGTAAATCGGACCGTACGTTTGGATTGGTCCTTTTTCGGTTGCGGAAACCGAGGAAGGACCGAACGGTTTTTATTAACATCTTTGGCTAAGTTTGAACATTTTTTTGTTGCTTTGCGTTTAATTCTGTTTTTAATTAAAGGACAGAATAAAAATACGATCTTGGCCTTTTTCGGTTGCTGGAATCGAAGACGACCCAAAGCAAATTTTTCGAAAAAAAAAGTTCGGTCCGTTTTCGGTTTCCACAACAGAAATAAGACTAAATGCCAACAAAAAATGTACAGTCCGTTTTGTCGTTTTTTACGGTCCGTTTTGTTCCCCAACGCGTGTCCGTTTTTCCGTCCGTTTGCGGTCCATCAATTTGCTAGGGAAGTGAAATATACATGCCTCGAAATGTTACATCTCTTATACAGGTAACCCCTTGAGCGGCATTGACGCCATATGGCGCATATTTTTGTTGTGCCCGAAGACGCATTGACGCTACATGGCACACATTGATTATTTTGTGATTAGCTCGAACGATTTTGGTATAACTTGATACTCGAGGGTTTTCGAGGTCGCTAATTACGAATCACAATTGATAAATTCAAAATTGCGGACCAAAAGACAAAAATGTACTTGATTCTCATGAAAATTGGTATGAAGGGATTTTCGAGATCGCTGATTGTGAATTTGCACTGAAACACCAAAATTCAAAATGGTGAACGTAAATGCAACACGCGACATGATTGAGATGAAATCTGGTTCTCGGGGGTTTTGTGCGTCCCAAAATGCAAACTCAAAGTCGAAATGAAGAAATTCGAAAGAGTAGATAAAATATCGTAGCTTAAAAATACTTTACTATTCATGACGTATCACATTTTTGTAGTGTTTTGTTTTAACGATTTTGTGCGTCCGCGAATATAAATGTCAGGTTGTATGTGGGAAAAGAGAAACGATGGATTGTACATGACAGTTCTGACAAATGACAGTTTTTCAAATATGAATTTCTTGTAAAAATGATCAAAATATACGACAGTCGTTTCATTATAACCTATGATGACAATTTTGTATCCACGTATTTTTATTTATCATTTAGTACTTATCGTTCATAATATTTTAGCCCGTCATAATGTTTTAACAACAAATCGAAGCTCGTCGCAATATTTTCAAAATGAAAATAATTTCCCAACACAAAAGTGGACTACTCATATCCATTTGAATAAATCATTCATTTGTCTGTGACCATCGACGTAAATATCTGAAGTTCGATATGTGCATCCCACGAGCGGTGATAGGAATCGGCCAAGTCGAGTAATAAAAAAATCTGCCAAGTCGACTAATAACAAAAGTTAAGTAATGTTTCCATGGGGTTGATTGTTGTTTCTTCAGCTGTCCTCATTCAAAAAGTTGAATGTTTTACAGAAAGTTTGTTGAATATTTATTCTCATCCACATATGTAATCAGTTTTACATGTTAGTTCGCCATATTTTACCCAACAATTTGAATTTTTCGTGCAGATTAGTAACCGATTCGATAAGCGACCGCGAAATCACTCTAATACCAATTTTCTTGCGAATCAAGCGCATTTTTGCATTTTATTCCGCCATATTGGATCCGACATTTGGAATTTTCGAATGTTAGGATAGATTCGTAATCAGCGACCTCGAAAGCCTTCCCGTGCCGATTTTCATTTGAAATAAATCAAATTTTAATTTTGATCCGACATTTTTAATTTCTGAATTTTTAACTCAAGTTCATAATCAGCGACTAAAAGACCCTTAGATGCCGTATTTCATTAAAATCGAAATCCTGTTTTTTTTACGCCGCTTGGGACACAAAAAGTGAAATTTTTCTTGTCTCTCAAGGGGTTAATAAGGCAAAAAGTGGAAAAATTAAAGGAAGTCTGTCGGAAATGGTTCTTTCGAGAGTTTCTACTGAATAAAGGTAGGGAAATGACATCGTTAGAGTTTCTCTGCCGTTGGAATGTTCTTAAACGCTTATTATATGTTTCTAAAGCTTAAGCAACTCCACATACCGAAAATTTGAGAAATACATGAAATAATTGAATTACATTATTTGTTGTTACTAACAATGTAGCAATGCTCGAAGGGATCGTCGATCTCAATACGTTTGCGAGGATGGTAAGGTAAACGTACCAACGACCGGACACGTCCCAGTGGCCGGACAAGACGTGGGTGCAAGAGAGATGGAAATACGATTTTTCATGCATGTCCAGGGGCTGGGACTGCGCCCTTAAGTGTCCGGCCATTGGTACGTTTACCTTACACGAATCATCACACATAAATGACCTTACGCAAGCGGAGACACCTGAATGGTTGAGAGAAGACACAGCTGGGCCCTTGTCCAGCGACGAACGGATTCTCTCCTCTGAGGGTGAGACGTGAAACGGTGGCAGAACTATGTTATTCGGCATGTCGCACTTGATAAGAAATGCAGCCGCTTGGCTATCGGGCAATGAAAATTGCATGTGTAAACACAAACAATAAATTGTACAAAATGTTGTTCTTATTCTATAGCGATCATTATGCTTTTCCTGAATGAATTTCGCGATTCAAAGGCTCAATTCTAATCCGACTTTGTATCGATGCTCAGTTTTCTGCGTTACTGAACCTTCTCGCCTAGCAGATCTGTCTCACTGGATAATAATAATAACCAACGAGTAAACGAACATGCTTTCATATCATGAAACTACACATAATGTAGCTTTAAACGGCAAGTTTCTGAGTTAAGCAATTGTATGAATCATCTTGTAATTATATCTTATTTTGGATTGTTAATGTCTTCTCCTTTATAAAAATGTATGTATTAATACAATGTGTTCTGTGCGCAATATTATACAACAATATACATCCCCTAAAAGGCAAGTAGGGGAGCGTTATGTTCCCTCCCCTCCCTCATAACTATTATATCCTTGACGCCCTAGCAAATCAAGCGACCGTCTTTAAGGGAATACGTCACAGATTGCCGTTTCGTAATGGTGGGGGCGGAGGCGGGGGGGGGGGGAGGCATGTTTCTAGCAATGGTTGAGGCCTAGATATCTTATTCATATACACGTTGGAAGCTCCTTCAACTCGTAATATTTTCGATAATCTATGGGCACAGCTCGATTTTATTTTTTTAATGCGTCCCTAATAATGTTGTAATGTTGTTTTAGCAAAAAAAAATCTAATACAGTAGTCTGGAAATATATATTTTTAAGAAAAGAATGTTGCTTTTCAGGTAGCACCGTATGCAGCTCATACTAATTGATTCAATTTTAAGCTCATGTATTTCGGAATCCACGTGGTGAAAAAATTATTAGAAATTATTTCGAAAAAATTATTACACTTGTTATTTTTAGTTCGAAAAGTATAAAAGTCGTTGTGTGACGTATTCCCTTAACGACTATAAAATGGCCCAAAACACGACTGGTCGTTCTGTGACACTTTTCGCCCGGAATAACGGCCGAAAAAGACCAATTGTTAGGTTGAGGATGGGTCGTTTTTCTATCAATGACCGCAAAATGTGGATCATTCTTCGTATTTGTGGTCATTTAGCGGTCATTGATGAAAAAACGACCCTTTCTCAACCTAACAATTGGTCTTTATTTCGGTCGTTATTCCGGACAGAAGTGTCACAGAACTACTCGTCGTTTTTTTGGGTCTTTCGATAGTCGCTTGACGTGCTAGGGCACTTCTGATTTTACTGAGGCGATGTAAACCATAACCAGTAAAATAGGGACTGTTTAATTTATATGGTATAATCTACGACACCTTATACTATATTATTATGTCATACATAATTATCTGTACGACCATACATTATTTGTATATGTTGAGCCATATACAAATACTTATGATCTCCATGATTATGTATAATATTTTTTGTAATGAAACAAGTTTAGAAAACATTCTAATCTCATTTTGAAAATTAGGGGAGAGCGGGGCAAAACGGGGTTTTTGGGCAAAACTAAATTTTCCAATCATTGTTGGATCGGACGTGGTGGCAAAACTGGGCAACAAAGTCTGATGTATCCGATAGGGCGAATTCGGGCATCCAAAAATTATTGGAAAATGACGTTTTGCCCAAAAACCCCGTTTTGCCCCGTTACTCCATTTTCCCCGCTCTACCCTACATAGCAGGCAATGTTCCCCTTATAGACAAGCGCTACAAGAAGCAGCAATATTGGAGCGATATTGGCGACATGTGCGGCACATGTCGCAATTATTGCGCCAACTGCTACTGTTTGTGCCGCTTGTCTATCAGGGTTCAATGTGTCTACAACTTTTACTTCCTCGCTGTTAGTTAGTTCGGTCTCTGGTTCTGTTCTTGGCTTTACCTTCGAATTTAATTTTAACCATGTCATAGATCTCGTTTTCGAATGTAGCCAGAGATCTTCGAAACGCCAGAAAATTAACCTCTGGTAACCTCCTTCGCTTGTACGTCAACCCCAAACGACTCGATCGAGGGAGATTGGAAAGTCTTACAATAACAAGGTACTCCAGTTTTCCGTTGTTATGGAATACTAAGTCTATCTTCTTCATTCGATTCCGATGTAGAGAATAAATTAACGTCCAATTGGTCCTACATTATTTGACTTTCATTAGTTGTGAGTAATGAAGTTCCAAAATTAAATACAGATGCTACTGTAATTTGCACATTGCGTCCTCATTTTTGCATGAGAAAGTTCGTTGACCACTTTTTGCTTCCGACACATTATTGCGACATAAACTATTGCTTACATTTCGTACCTATATTCGTTGGTATGTCGATAACGAATTCGTTTGAAGATATGAACGTCGGGCCAAGTTTCGTCCCAAGGGTTTAAGGATGCTTCACACGTACATTTCCAACCAAAAGTGAAATTCAGTGAGAATGTGAACACTTTCAAATCATATAAAAATTTGATTAAAAATCAACAGGATTAAAGGCGCCGACAACATTCATTTTACATGACAATAATGTCAAAAAGTTATTAAGAAATAGCTAAAAAAAAGAAATTGTTCAAAAAGAAATTCAACAAATAATCAGGAAAACTTTTTTCTCTTTTCCAATGAATTCCTTGATTTTTCAGAAGCCACGTGAATTTTTTCAGAATTTTCTATCATTTTTTTATTTCTCGTTTTTCATTTTTTAGGCTATAACTACGGAACGTTTGGAGTGATCGTCTCGAAACTTTGTGTGTATGCTATAGAATCGTGATACTGAAACATATCCGAAAATCGTGTCTCTACATCGATTTTTTAAATCAAAAAAATAAAAAATTTTTGAAATTGTAGAACATTTTAGAAGAATTTATATGAATTCTAAAAAATCAAGGAATTCGTTAAAAATTACGTAAGTTGTCTGATTTTTTTTTAAACAATTTATTTTTATAATACTTGTTAATAACTTCTTGGCATTATTATTATGCAAAATCAAAAATCTTGTCATAATTAATAAGGCTGGTTTTTTCAGATTTTTGGAACGTCGCGATGTGCTGAAATTTTAACCGTATGCAACTTTTGGTTGGAAATGCATGTGTGATGCATCCTTAATATTACTTAACTGGAGCGACTTAATAGTGTCACGGGATCAAATTATAGATTCACTTTCATTTACATTCCGGGACTAGGCGATCCTCAGAAAGAGTGTACGTGCAATTCCCCCCCCCCCCTGCCCAATAATTGGATGTCAGGTAAACACTTCAACCCACTAAAAGTATTACGTTCGCCCAACCGTGCTTTGTCAGCTCAGCAAGGGAGGGAGTAATAAATGTAAGATTCCTATGAACTGTCAGCTGCCCTAGATGAGAGTTGAGCATCTTATATCATCCATAGAACTATAATTAGGACCAATCCAACAAATATTTTATAGATTCCAGATAATAATAGGCACAAACATGTGTGACCATATTTTTGAACCCGTCTCCAATAGCATAATATTCAGCAATTTTGAATGATTTTCGTAACCATATTTGTAAAACTCAATGTTTTAGTTGTATGGTACATAAATCACGATGCTCTGGGTCGTCTGTAGAAGAAAGTGTGTTCTGGCTTCGGAGATACCGTAGTTCAGGTATTCGATAGAAAAGCGCGAGTCAGATTCAATCGAATTTATATATTCCGGAATTCAGTAGAAGAGTGGTCAGCTCATGTTAAAGCTATAAACTACGTTTTATTGTGAGTTATTTCCGCAATAAACAAATCATCAAAAGATTATAAAACGTGTTTCGCAAAACCGTTGAAAAATAATTGAACCAACTACACATCTCCGTTACATAGAGTATTTATCATTAAGCTTGTACAATGTGTATTGATATATTTTAACCCTGTTTTCTATGCATTCCTTTCGGTAATTACAATAATATTTCACAATTCGCACACCTCTTTCAATAGTTTGTCATTCTCAGTCACGAGATTCACATCTATCGAAGTCTCCAGCTTTACCTACCATCCCCCCTAACAGCAGGAATAAGCAATCGTGGTAATCATTAGGCGCAATTACCCCTCTCTAATCACATATTTGGACGCTATATTGGTTAATTTTTGTAAAATAAAAAGATCAAATTCTCGTTAAATTTGAAGGCTACGATCAATTTTTGCTAAACATATTATCAAACATTTTGTAGTGTTCTTCAATTCCCATTTCAAATTTGCACTGGTTCGAAATTTACTCGAATCAGAGTATTCACCCTTTTCCATATATAAGCGAAACTAAAAAAATCTGAACACGTTCATGAGTTGTGGCCAAATTCAACCCCAAAGGTCCTTAAGGGGATGCTGGAGCTGTTTTTCCCTTTTTTAACCTGCTTTACCTGTTTTACCGACGGAACTAGACAATTTTTTAGTTCCAACTCAGCATCATTAATATGCTACGCATATGTGTCAAATCGTGCAGAACTGTGATATTGACATAAACGCTTCGGTGTTCGGTCAAATTTTGGTTGATAACTTGCAAGGAATTAAGAAAACCGAATATTATAGTTTACGAAAGTGAATGAACGTAGTGTCACGATTGACGCACAGGTGGCTCTGCATCGTGTTCTAC
>JAPYZD010004101.1:0-19198 GCA_030522725.1 Ichneumoninae sp. B BG-2022a
TCTCAGTACCTTTAGTATACATGATTTTTTCCGATTTTTACACCACCAAGAAGTACTTGCAATTTTCTCTTATTGTTGTCGAACTTATGCGAAGTCAGCGCGCAGCGAGACTCCCTCCTTAAGTTCGAACTAGCGTCTTAAAATTCTACCCTAAGAAGTTCTGTGTCCCATTTATGACTTCTTTGGGACGAACATCTCGACGGTTTCGTCGAGAATTTTTCAGTCTGACCCGCTACGTATGGGTCGTATCTTTATTTTAAAAGATTTTTTTTTCTTCATCTCATCAGTTCCAAATTAAATTGTGTGTACCGGAATTCTACAGGTGAATCTTGAAGATCCCTCCCCCCCCTCCCCACCCAAGAGAACATACACAAAAGTTAATCGACGATTGAAAGAGCCGGATGGGTTTCAGGTAACGGACTTTGGGAAAAAATTGCATGCTATGAAGCTTCACATCGGACTCTGAAGATACGAGAACCGTGATATTAATATAACGAGAGAACGAGGTGGCCCATCAATAATGCCCATCAATAATTCAAATCGACACGCTCGAGAACAAGCGATCCGGATGTTTGCCGAGCTAGCGGTGCTGATGTATTTGTGGAGCGTCCCGCCATGTGCCGGAGGAGGTCAAATATTTCCGGTACGTGGCTGCCAATTCGCGTCCAAAGTTAATTGAGTCATAGAATTAAATTAGTAGAAAATCTAATATAAGAAGAAATTAATCCGAGAATACAGACAAGGAAAGGCATTGTCAACTGTTCGGTGGATCGGCAGTATAATTATTAATAGTAGTAATGGATTTATTGACAATATGACAATTGTTACATAGCATGACATAACGTAGATTGTTGTGATAAAGTATATATTGCCAATTGGCCATCGACCTAAGCCCTTCAGCCACGGGTTTGACGTAAATCATCAACATTTTATTTTATTTTACTTTATTTTATTTATGTAGATGGGCATAGCCCTTTTTACAGAAAATATACAATAGTGAGTGAGTGGGGTATCTTAGTGGTCATCACGGTAGTACAAATCGAAAGCGCGCTTACATGTTTAATGAGACGCTTTCGTGGCCTAAGTACAGAAGCCCTAAAAAATAGACCAAGGAATTCCGAAAACCTCCTCGACATCCACAAATTGGATTGCCAATCGAATGGCTCTAGGAATGAGCCTGTCATGTTCGTAGTTTGTGTAATATGTTGGAAGATAGAAGAGCTCGGTATTACGTCCCTAGCAAGTTGACGGACGGCTGCTTTTAGGGAAAAAACTAAAAAACGTACCGAAAAACGGACACGTCCGTTGGGGAACGAAACGGACCACAAAAACGGTAAAACGGACCGTACGTTTGGATTGGTCCTTTTTCGTTTGCGGAAACCGAGGAAGGACCGAACGTTTTTTATTTTAATTGTTTATCTAAGTTTAAACATTTTTTTGTTGTTTTGCTTTTAATTCTGTTTTTAATGAAAGGACAGAATAAAAATACGATTTTGGTCCTTTTTCGGTTGCGGGAACCGTAAACGGACCAAAGCTAATTTTTGGACAAAAAAAAACGTTCGGTTCGTTTTCGGTTTCCGCAACAGAAAAAATACCAAATGCCAACAATAAATGTACGGACAGAATAAAAATACGATTTTGGTCCTTTTTCGGTTGCGGGAACCGTAGACGGACCAAAGCTAATTTTTCGACAAAAAAAAACGTTCGGTTCGTTTTCGGTTTCCGCAATAGAAAAAATACCAAATGCCAACAATGTCCGTACAGTCCGTTTTGTCGTTTTTTACGGTCCGTTTTGTTCCCCAACGGACATGTCCGTTTTTCGGTCCGTTTGCGGTCCATCAACTTGTTACGGGTACTGATCAGTATCGATATTTTGTACATATGCTGAATGGGTAGTTAAAACATCGTTATCCAGTTAACTTCTTGCATTGTTTATTATTTCGAGTTACTGCTATAGAGTAAAAGTGGGAAATATAGCCCGGTCGATACATCATTAATTTACGTGTTCATCGAGGTGGGCTATATTCACCACTTTTGCCTTATTGTATGTGATGGGTGTTGAACTTTGCGTATGAAGTTTTGTGCGCGTCATGTACATATAATTGTCATTTATTTTGAAAAACAAAACTGGTATTTTAGGACTCGAACGGTCTGAGAAGGTTTCACGATCCGTGCGGAATTTCCGTCCGAAATACCGGGACTGTTGGAATTGCGCTGATACAGGACCACGTGATACCCCGATTATCGGCGGCGGTGTTACTTCGGGACAATTTACTGACGATGATCGTTCAAATATTGGGCCGATGCCTGAACGAAGAGGCGAGAGTTTCCTTCGAGATCCTGCACGACGCTCTTCGATCTCGTCACGTGGCCGCTTACGACATTCTGCCGATACTGCCGAAGATTCGAGGAAAACCGGCGAAGAGTCAGATCGACGCGGTCCTGCAGATAATCGAACGAATCGGCGCTCCCCTCGTCTCCGGATACGCCACAATCGCCAAGGATTTCGTCCACGCCGACCCGATCGAGCTGAACTCGGTGATAAAAGTTGACTTACTGTGGTCCATGGACAACCGAACCGTGGAATCGATCTCGCTCGACGAGGAGTCGAAGCTCGAACTGCCGATCACCGAGGAGGAGGCCTTTGCCGAGGTGATGAACGCCCTGGGAAACGGAAACGTGAGCCTCGAGCTCGGCATCGTGTCAGCGCTGATGGCAAACATTCCCAACTTTGACACGACCGATCCCGAAGTTCCGGGGAGTCTGAGATTCGTGGCGAGTTACATGAACGAGAAATCTGCGATCGACGATCCGCTGCTCGATTTCGTAACGATCGATCAGCTCGACGCCCCGGACATCCTGGTCAAGACGGTTCTGGACAGAATCGAAGACTCCGAACATTCTTCGGAGGCTCTTCGGGAGGCCGTGGGAATTCTTCTGCGGTCCTTCGACGCGAAACCGTGGGATCTGGGGTCGAAGATCGGTTCGTCAGAACGCGGCTCGGCGACGAATATCTTCGAGAACGTAACGCCCGATTATTACCCGAAAGCCATCGTCGCGATCGCAAGGTACTTTAAGCACCAAGTGAACTTCGAAGATTCGCTGAGCATGGAACGTACATTTTACGTCGGCGAGGCTGAAGTGACTACGGAGTTTTTGACGAGATTGCGCAAGCGCGATGAGCTTCCGGAAAGATTGTCCCGACTTATGGAGCCGTTGAGGTCGTTCGTTTCGCAGAGAACCAAAGAGGACCATGATTTTGGGATGGCGCAGCGTCCGGTGGGTTTCCACGAAGCTCTGAAGCACCTGGGGGCTTTCGATGCTCCGTGCTTACCGAGGAAATTGACCGAAGCCGCGAAAAGCTTGCGTCCTCTTCTGACTGAAGATCTGCCGTGGTCCTTCGCTTACGGGGAGGAGAATCCTTCAGATCCTTGGAAGTCAATGGTGATGGCACTCGTTAATTTGAGGAGCACACCTGTCCCTAGAGATCAAGCATTGGCGATCGACAACTTGATTTTCCACGCCCAATCGAGCGGCCTCCTGGGAAGGCCGAGTGTCCTCTACGAGGACGGTACAATTTTTCAAAGGCCCGACTCGTCCGACGTTGAGGTCGATATGCATTTGCTGCTCTCCAGTCTGCCGGATGTCTTCGGCGACGAAAGATTCACGCCTCTTCTCGTCTTCGCGACCAAGACAAATCTTCTCGAATACCTCGGTCACGGATTCAATAAGTTCGAGCACACTGAGCCTCGGCAATTGCTGTTGGCCCTGCTGAATCGAGCCCTCGCCGTATCAGCCGTTAAGACCATCAAACCGTTACTGAGGGCCATCAACATCGCTAAGGATCATTTGCAGAAACCGCTGCTGAGTAACCTCTACACTTCGGAGGAGCTGCCAAGAATCCTCGAGATATTTCCGACGATTCACGAGGATCCGCGTTACTTACCCCTGAAGATACTTTGCAAGAGGGAAAATTTGTTTTCCCACTTGTCGCCGAATTTCGATCTTGGTAGTTTGAAGTCTCCCTCCGAACACGTGAAATTTATCCTCGGTACCCTGGCCCTGAAACCCATTGAACTGCCGCTAGCCGAATCGGTAAACTTCGCTCTGAGCAACATTGATAGTCCTCCCCTGCCCGCGAGAGCTTTCACTCGTCAGGACTTTGTGTATCTCGTTGATGAGTTGTTGAGCGAGCGTAACGATTCGCGGTTGGCAATTCTCCGATCACCCGTGTACGACAAGGTCGCCGATTGGAATCTTTCACTTAGAGGATCACCGGAAGTAATTTTGTCGAGGATACTCAATTATCCCGTTGAGGAACTGTCCAAAGATTTGGACCTGGCAAGAACGATCAGAGAGGTGGAGGCCTCGCTGGACGAAGGATCAGCGAGGACGATCGACATCCCGAGGAGCAAAACGTTGAACGCTATACTCGACGAATGTCCTGACGAGCTAGATTTCAGAGTAACCAAGTTGTTGTTAAAAAAAGCGAAACTGACGACACTCGTGCCGGAACTCAATATGACCAGGTTGGACGATCTCGCGCCTCGGGTAGCTCTGAAGGAGCTCTTGGAGCACCTGGCAACCTCGCCGTATGTAAAATCGGAAAGTCTGCTCTTGAGACACCTGGTGTCGGCGGTGAGGTTAATGCATTCGAAGAAACGGACAAGATCCAGTGGCGAACGGGCAAGTCTCGCATCTTGCCTCAGCGAAATGCTCCTAGATCCTTACGATCCCATGTTCGAGCCGCTGATGCGAGAATTGAAGAACACAAGCTATCGCCAGATCGCTGCGAGCAAACGTTTGCGGCTTCTGCGACGGACACTCGATAACATCCGAGACAAGAGCAGATCGTCCGATCTACGACGAATCGCGCGGTTGGCCCTTGCGCAAGTGTTCCCGGAGGAGAGCGATTACAGCTCTGAGAAACGGCGAGTCAGGGAAGCAAAGATCATAAACCATGCGATTGATATACTTCCGAAACAGGAGGAACTGGATCCTCTTCGAGGGCTTCTCAGCGTTGACTGGATCCGCGGAGTGCTGCCCGCAGGTCTCCGGGCCTCGAAGTACCAGAAACGGTCAGACTTGCTGCGTGCCATTTTGCTCTTCGCGAAAGACGACCGTCATGTGCGCGAAAATGGTTTGATTCTCAGGACGATACATCTGGCGGAGCAGGCGATCAGTGGTCGGGAGCCAAATGTCACGCTTGCGGGTCAATTGACCTCGACGATGATGAGAAGAGTCATCGATCTGATACCGCGCGGAGCTCTCTACGATCCGGTTAGATCTGTGATAAAATCTGGGAGGACAGGCGAGTACATCAGGCAGATTGACAACTGGCAGAGATATCCATCCGATCGGGAAAAGCTTGGGGTCATATTGACGATAATAGAAAATACGATTCCACACGGCCAGCAGATCGAACGCTCGTTGACGGAGTTGCGTCAATATCTGGCTTCGCGATTTGATTTCGTCAGTAAAGAAGAGTTGACGCTATTGAAGAGCGAACTATACGGAGTTTCTGGAAAGGTTGATCTGGTCCCGCTAAAATTATTTTTCACTCAAGATAATCTTATAAAGTATCTACCGACAGGTGTTAATTACACGAGCGATCGTTCATCGATGGAGGCGTTTGTCGACGTGTTGGATGTTCTTCGAGGAGTGCCGAGCTTGAAGCGACGAGGAAGTCTCAACGAGGCGATGGGGAATGCGCGGAAGATTTTGATTGAGAAGCAATCGAGCAAACGTGGCGGCAACGCCGAAAAATCGGCCAACTCGCGGTCGTTAACGCGTCAGGATCTGAGATTCATATTGGCCTTGAAAGTTGGAGACGCCGAGCTGGAGAGTTTCTTGGATCCAAAGAACTTGAGTCTCACATTGCCCGATGGTTTCGAACTCTCTGGACGGACTACCTTCAAAACCAAAGCGGTGCGTTTGATCGGCCAGTTAACGAAGGGCAGTGAGAAAATGAGAAACAAATTGCAAGAGCTTCTTCGACGAGTCGAATCACTGCCCGACGTTCCTCTGATCACCGACGAAGAACTTCGGCCCTTGATCGACATAATTCCTCGGAACACTTTACCGAGTTTCGCGCCAATCAGAAAACTGTTGCGTTCGTCAAACTTGACGCAGTTGTTTCCGGGCGACTTCGAGTTTCGGAGCTTCGACAATCCCAAAGCCGCTCTGAGAGGAGTTCTGAAAATATTGGAACTCACGATCGACGCGAAGAACAAAAATCTGAGAAAAGCCATTTCGACTTTGCGCCGAGAGCTGAGGATGAAGAGATCGAAGGTTTTGCGCGACCGTGCGAGCGTCAGTTCGGAAGAGCTGCGATCGTTCATCGCGGAGATTCCCTTCGACGAACACGTCGCATTGCGAGAGCTGAAGGGAAACTTCACCGAGGATAAAATTCTATCGCTTTTACCGCGGGAATTTGATGTGGATCGGTTTGCGACCAAGAAGTCGAGATTGATGGGAATTCTTGAAGCGATTGTCGCCAGCTCGATGGCGGGAGAGCTGGAGGAACCGATGAAAATTATACTGAACCTCATTTCCGCTATGCCGGATGCCCCGAGCATCCACGAAGACGATATAAAGAAAGCTCTCTCAAGTGTCCCCCTCACTCGTCACGACTCAAAGGCATTGACGGATTATTGCAACATCGAGAGACTCGGAGCTCGACTACCCATAGTTTTCAACATCAGCCGTTTCGAGAGCAGAGAGCAACGAATCTCCGTCTTGTTGAAACATTGCGAAGAAACAAAACCAAGAAGTAACGACGTCAAGAAAGCGCTGTCCAACGCGATGGCTTTGGTAAAAAAGTTGCCATCATTTGATCTGACAAATTTGGAAATCAATGGAATTCTCGATGAAATTAACTGCGGTAACTTTAGTTTGACGAAGCCACTTAAAATCTATCTGTCCAAAACTGACGTCACTCCTCTCCTCCCGTGGAATTTAGATCTCGAAAATCAAAGCACTTTTAAGCTGCGGATCAAGACCTTGTTAAAAGGCCTGCTAGAGGTTCGCGACCTTAAGTCAGGAAAGTACAAGAAAGCCCTTAAGAATTTGAGAAAGGGGGTGAAAAATATGCCTGATCGTGTGACGATTACGGAAAACGATCTAACCGCGTTGCGCGGACTTGCAGTCATGCTGGAATCGAGGTCGAAGTTGTGCGCCGAGTATCTTACTCTACCGAACGTTCTAAAAGCGGTGCCACCGAGTTTTGACATCGACAAATATCCGAACGACGTGTCAAGACTATCGGCGCTGCTGGTCTATTTCGAAAAGACCCAACAGATTCGCAGTGACCAGGCGCTTCGCGATTCCTGCAAATTCGTTGACGGAACTTTGACACGCGTCGCGGAAAAAGCGATTTTCCATCGGTTGAAAGATCTGGCGGACGGAACTGAAGAGTACTTACCACTAAAGTTGTTCCTCCTGTCCAGCGAGCACACGATGTTCGACGACGTAACTCTGCCTCCTGGATACGAGAACGAAAACCCCAACGACACCCTCCGCGTCGCTATGAGGTGTCTCCTAAAAACCGGCAAGGTGTTGCGGAGCAAAACTCTCCGCGATTCGGTGGTCTCCCTGCTAGGCACTCTGCCAAACTTCTCCGTCACCAAGTTCGACGTCGACGAAGCTGTTGCGGAAATTCCAAAGTCAAACAGGTACGACTGCCTGCGGATTCTCTTGCGCTGTTCCGATGTAAGAAACTACTTGCGCGAGTCTCCGCGTTTACCCAGCGACTGCACGCCCAAACGTCTGCTCCTCCGTATTCTGGAAGCTCTTCAGGGTTCCTCGTTGTTGGACCGCGAAACCGTTGGCGCTGTCGATCAACTGAAGAACGAAGTTCAACTCGAAGTTAGAGATCGGGAGGTCGAAGAGATGTTCGGGTCGCTGAAGGACCACGACATCCACGTCGGAAAGCTGGATGCTGTGAGAACTCTCTTCGTTGCCGAAGGACCGGAGAAGATTCTCGGCCGGAACTACCGCCACGAGTATCCGGACAACCTGGGTCGACTGAGAGCTCTGTGCGAGCGACTCGCGGACCTGCCTGATGAGGAGAAGAACCACGAGTTACGACGATCTCTGGATTATCTGGCGCGAGTCCTGGAGAACGACTTCTCCATCGCCAGAAGACCGCGCCGATCCATCACCGACATAAACGTTGAGTGCCTTGTCGGGGCGCTGAAGAAGACGCGGAACGAGCGGATGATACTGGGACTGGTGAGGTTCCTCTCAGATCCGGAACTCCTTCCTGATCTTGGGTTGAGGAAAAATCCTTACGACTACGTATCGAAAGGAGCTCTTCTGACGGCCATCGTCCGCAGGGGCCGCGGTCTGAGGAGGGTGAGACGCGATCGTCTGCAGTCCGAGGCCCTCGAATACTTCAAGGACAGCATCATCCCCGAGGGACCGGGCCAAGACCCCATAGAGCTGAAGAACTACGCCAGAAATTCGAACATCAACGTTGATGCGATCGGACTGCTGAAGGCTTTGAACTCCACCGCAGCGAACGCCACCGCCGCTGTGAAAATGGCGACTTTCTTCGAGAACGAGTACGACGCACTCTTGCACGGAGTGGGTTTCGACCAGGCGGCCTATGTGACTAGAGGATCGTATTTGAAAGCGTTTCTTCGTCATCTCGTGAGGAACTCAGCTGTGCCGGACGAAGTCCGAGCGAACGCGGGACTTCTTCTGCCGGCTGTTACCTCGGTGGGTCTCGCGGCCGAGCCGGTGGACGTCAACGAGGACGTCGTTCCTGACAACCGGATGTTCGCGGACCGGCCGCTGCCCGGTTCGAGTCCGCAGCGTCCGAACAGCGTGATGAAAGCGGAGACTGCAAAGCCGAGGAACGCTGAGACAGCGGGACGAGCGACGAGGCAAGAAGCCGGGAAAGAGAGGAAACTCACGAGCGACGCTGGGTCTGTGAAGCGATTGTCAACTACGATTGAGGGTGCGCGACGATCGACAGAGGGTAAAAGACGACGAGCCTTGGCGGACGAAGATGCGGAAAGTGCGACCTTCCATCCGGACGAGGTCCTCTTCGAGCCCGCCGATCGGATGTTGCTGCGACCGGAAGTGGCGAACGCACCGGAGGATAACGAACACATAATCGGCATGGACGAGGCTGACAGAGCTCCGGATCGAAACAATCGACCGGTCACGTCGCTCAAATTAAATCCCGAAGAATTGCCGAAGACGATGGGCCATTCGAAAACGATTCCGCATCGCCCGTCCAAACATCCCCAAGCCGTCGACCTCGAGGCGAGAAAACTCTTCGTCAGAGACGGCTACGACGAAGGACACCGGGCCAAGCGCTCGTTCGCGAATCGCAAGAAAACCACCAGGGGAAACTAGGCGGATCGTTGAGACGAGGAGGGACTCGAGCGTTACGCCATTACGAAATTTTTCGACGACGGCGACTTCTCCATTGTCTGCTATAATTAAAGATTTATTTCATAATATTACACCAACAACTATTATTGAATTTTTATAATAATAATTCCTTATCGTGTTAAAAATGCGAATAAACACTTATTTGATAATATATAATTAATATGTATATATTTATATTTATATATATATATATATTATTATAATATCTTATCGTTAATATATTAATAGTCTAGAGATGGGATGCGCGCATGAGATAATGACGATCCTCCGATCGAGTCATATAACTCCACTTTACTAGATTTCTTACCTCAGCCTCGTATAGAGGTGCAACCGCTGTGCACGATTATTCGTTCTTTTTTATTTTAATTTTTTTTTTTTTTTATTCTGCTTGAATCGTTTTTCGCTGGCGTGAATTGTATTATCAAATCATATTATTCCTGGTTTCGATTCGTCGATACTTGGAATGCATTATTACCGTAAGCTTCTTAAGTCGCTAAATTGCGATGAGAAAAAATTTGATGCCGAGTGGAAACTGGATGGCATCGAGAAATATACATAGAGCCGCCGCGAATAATCGCGAGGGCTTGGACATGGACGCGACCGGTTTGGTCGATTGCCTAGTTTCCACTCGAACGATTACAAGAATTACAGAAGCTATCCGTTAGCGCGAAGTAAGTCCGACGAACAGCCACGGAAGATGAAACGATCGTCGAGCAAAGGAAATTGGATGGAACAAAAAATTTTAAGTTCTACGACAAAAACCGACTATTGCAAACTGACTCATGAAAATTGACCGTCGATTCTACGTTATCCTTTTTCTTTCCCAATATGCTGCACGGATGGCGATAATCGGCGTAAAGAAACATCGTATGTTTTATGCGTTTGTGCTCATCTGTATATAAATATATGATAAATTCTGCAAAATATAATGATATGGCGGTCGCATGCAATTTACACGCAACGTCGAAGATGATACGCATATTGGCGATATTCAATCATTTCTTTTTTTTTCATTTTTTTTTCCTCCAACGCTGCAGGCAATATTACCTGGCACTATTATTTCAACGCTAATCGATACATCGATAATGTACAAGACGTAAGTACAATAACTATTGTAGCTTAGATGAAAATCTGTTGTATTGCCGAGCCTCAGACGTTTGTCCGAAATTCATTACGCTTCCACTGTTTTTTCACACGATGTTTTTTTTCCCCGCAACGGATGTATAGATCGAAAAAAATGTTTCGTAATTCTTTTTTAAATATATTAATTTTTTTTTGTTTTTTGGCAGTGTTTATAGATTCGAGACCGATGTTATTATTCTACGTGCTTACCTCGGGGTGCTTGCCTAGAGGAAAAATTATCTTCCCCATCGAATGCCACTTGCCTTCCTAACGAATTCTCATATTTATCTCAACGATCAAAAAAATGTTTCTTTTTTTTCGCGTTAGAATCAACATAGTCTGAGGCGCCGGCAATTGAGGTATTTGTGACGTAACTCTCGCTCTTCACGCTTGCGACCAGTGTCGCGTTACTACCGAAGATTCTTCTTGTTTCATTTTCACACCTTAGCATTAACATTTTATTTCTTTAATTTTTTTTTGTTTGAATTCCTTAACTACCAGAATTGTTTCATTTAAGTCGAAGACATGTTTGTTCTTTTCTTTTTCTTTTTTCTTTTTTTTTATGTATTTGTATTCGTTTTGTACTTGTACTGTTCAGCAAGGCAGCGTGTTGCACTTTGTTACTTTTTTTATTTTTATTTTTTTTATATTAGTCGGGCCGCAATTTGCACGAAAGATCACACGATCTCGATACATACTACTTTACCACAGCTTTTGTTATTTTTTTTTTTTATTTCGAATCGAGACGTTGGCCCAACGCGCTTTTTTGTTCAAAGCACTCGAAGGGAGCGATGCGCTCATATTTAATTTTCATTTCTACCTTTTCTTTTTTTTTGCTTTTTTTCTTTCGACTCAGGGTACTGCAAAAGTATACGTTGTGCGCCGATCCTAATATTACTTCCTGCCACAATCGAATATCTATGGTTAAATTTTATCATAATTTTACAAGCTATAAATTACAAACCATTCGTATTCGTTTTATCGTGGCTGGAATCGTCCATCCGCAATTCGTGTTTCAACGATTGATAACAAAAATTTATTCCGAATAAGAACATTTTTCTGTTTATTTTGTTGATATTTTTTTTTCATCCGTTCACTATAGCCAATATTCACAAGTACCCGCTCACACGTAAATACATCAGAGCTTATATTACCACCGAATGGCGATTGCAGTTTACATTCGCGTGACACGAGCGTCACATCGCGGTATCAATCACTCCAACCAGAGGACGTTATCGTTGAATTTTTATGTTTTTTTTTTTTTTTTTTTTTTTTTTCTATTTTATTGTTTTTCCTCAATAATAATTGTAATATAATATAATAGCATAATAATATACCAATAATAATAATAATAATAATAATAATAAGTAATCGACAAGTTCTCATAAACATATTTCAACAATCACTTTGAGAACTGACTTACTAGTATGAATATAATAATAATAAAAAGAACCAAGAAGGAAGATACCTTAAGGAATATGCCTACATTGGAAATATGTATGTATAGATATGTATACGTATGTACATCAAAATTAACACAACGCGTCAACGTCACGTTCTTTCGTATCGTACATGGATAGACCAATTCACATCGAGCTCTCTCTCCCACTCTCTCATTACATAATCATAAGGCACACGTGTGTACAATAATAATTATTTTTTTATCATCGATTAAATCCACAAAATGTATTGTACACACGTGTGCATCGTTTTTTCGTACACCGATATTAATAATAATCATGGGAAACGTATCAGAATGATCGTACAAAGAAGAAATAAAAAAAAAATCAGGCTCTTGCATCTCGATAAACAGTATAGATTGTTATCATACAAAGTTGAGTAACGACACGTACACGTTATAACGGAGCCGTGCTAAATTTATGTGTAATCGAAAAAAAATAAAAAATAAAGGAGAAAAAACGAAGTTCATACGACCATTAAAGGGATATAGTACAAAGGGTGAAGATATATAATTATCGCGTGTTTAACTGAGATTTTGTGCTTCGGTACGTGTAAAACATAGTAGACGAGCTGAAGCACGTGGATGCGTTACGTATTCGCCGTCGAAACGAGGAAAACGTTACTCATCGATGATTCGAAGTTACATCCAGAAGATAACTTAACCGCTACTTATCAATTGAGTCGGACATAGAACGAATTTCCACGGTGGTTCATACGATTTCGAAGTACGAGACACGAGAACAGCGGATTTCGCTTTTTTTCGCTGGAGGATACAGAGTCACGGGTGTTTAATAATCGCGACTATAGATCGTCGTTTGATCGATCGTAAACGGAAGACGATTGCCATACGACGACTATCGAATGATCGTCACACACAACCACTTCTCAGGTTACGCGACATCTCCGAACGAATCGAAACTTTGGTCCATTTTTACGTTCGGCAAAAATTGCAAATGTTAATGTTAATGTTAACAAATGTGTCACTAATCGCGGAGATTTTTTTATTTTTCAACCGTGGAACTGTGCTTTCTCGATCTGACGACACGTCAATTACGATGGCAATAACAATCATCCTATAACTCCTCTTCTCGTTACGGCAAAAGTCATATTACCTACGTCAAACGCCACTCACATTCTCTTCTTTCGTTCCCGTAATTATCATACGATTAGTTTATCGATATAATAGCGTGGTGATATTTATTATTAAATTGTTTTTTTTTAGTTTTTTTTTTAGTTGTTTTTGTTGTTGCAATTTTCCCTTCCGATAAATTTAAAAACTTTCCGTAACAATTAATGTATACTTAAGGTTCCGTTAATATTAATTATGGCACAATATAAATATTATATTTAAAGTCTTTTTGAAGACATAATAAAAATAAATCTAAGTAGTCTTTCTCCTATGTTCGACAATTTCGCCTCAATTTTCACGTAATTACATCCCTAAACTTTTTTTTTTGTTTAAATTTCTTTTTTTTCGATTCGAAGACAATTCGTTTCTTTGCATTTCTCTAGCTTGACCTTTTTCTTGGCAGCCTTGTTTAGTTCTCTTTTTTTCGCAATTTTTTAAAAATTAATTTTATCATCGTCCGAAGTCTTTGTGTTTTCTTTTTTCGACAAAAACCTTGACGTCTTCAATAGAGAAAAGATTCGCAACGTTCTCGAGCCTTTGCTCGCGCAGAATTTGTCGGCCACCGTTGAGTAAGAGCCGCCGAACAATTTTCGTGGGCGATAAACGATCGCGAGAGCGTTGAACGATTTTCCAATATTCTTTGGCAAAACAATATCACATAATCAAGAAAAACTTTAAAACCAATCGAAACAGTCTAATCAGTCGATATTCCGAAATCTGGAATCGAGAAAAACAACCAAAAAAAAAAAAAAAAGATTGTGCAAACGGGTCAGTGTAGTCTACGTTTACCTTGATTGCACACTGACCTTTTAAAAATAATAAAAATCAGCCTTCTCAAAAGTAAAAAAATTCGCGTATCAAATTATTCCGTCACAGCGCTAAGAAAGTTCATTTGAGCTCGGACTACTTGTCGGCTCAAAAAAAAAGAAAAAAAGCGAGTTAACTCAAAACCACTGCAAGTGTACCCCGCTGTAAATATCGCGCATCACCGTGGAAGGAAAATCGTTGGAAGTTAGTTACTTGGAAGAAGTTCGTATCGGACGATAACGTATCTCTTTCGCCGAATCGTGTGCAAAAAAAAAAAATGATATCCCTGATTCCCGGTAAAATTTAATCCGTGGAAACGTTTTTTGTAAGAAAAACAAAAACGGAAAACTGTTGAAAATAATAAAAAATTCAACGGCGTGCACATTTCTTACGTTCTCTCGAGTCCCGTTACATCGAATACAAGTATCAACAATCTAGCGCTTCCCAATTCAATACTCGTTCTCGTTCCAACCTCCTTCTTGTCCTCGCTTCTTACCTTTATCTCTATTGTATGTATGTACACGTTATGATATACAAGAGTGCAAATAAAAATAGATAGTTTAAAATATTTGTTTCCCTTCTCCCCCCCCCCCCCCTCTCCAGACTTTCGTATAGCGTACAAGACAAAAAGAAATCCATATACATAAAAATTCAATAAAGTGCGATAATTTTTTTTTTTCTGAATAATATATTATGATTTAACGTTGCGTCGTTAAATTTATCTTTTCCTTCCAAGAAGACATGCCGCAGTCGTTGCTACGTATCTGGACATATGGCAATGTACCTATTTATTCTTTTCTCTCTCTCTCTTTTTCTCTCTCTCTCTCTGTCTCTTTTAATTTCGAAGAAGTTGGCACATTAGAATGAATTTTATCATTTTTATCCTTTTATTACTTCGTGACCTCGTTCCGATAAAGAGTTTGAACAGATGTCGAAGCGTGTGCACCGTAGAAAGATATGTCAATCAAACCTGTACCTGTTGCATGCGGATTCGTCGCGGCAGCTGATCACGCCGAAAACATTCGTCGCGTTAAATCGAGAGGCAACTTAAAAAAAAAGAAAAAAATTGAACTAGCGCCAACTCGACAGCGCGAAACAAAAAATACAGTCGATAAAAATTTTTTGGCATCACTCCGATTTGTTTACTTTTATTCGAGCTAAAGTTTTTTCCACCCTCCGAACGAGCGAAAGATAGCGCGAACATTCGTTTTAATACTGGTTCGGCACGTTGGACCGCTAAACGTGCGAGATTCTACAGAATTACGAAAAATTTAGAAATATAAATTTTTTTTGTTTTTTTCACCCGTGTCAAGGAATTTAGAAATGCTTCGACTCGATCAGCTGGCGCCACTAACCGTACGGCCACTTAAGTCGATCCGATCACGATGAAAGGTTTTCGTTTCGGCATTATGACTATTCTCACAACACTAAACATTCATGTATATCCGTATACTTTTTTTTTCTTCTTTTTAAATAACATCGTAATTCCCGCGCGCCCACCTAGTATACCAAATGAAGAACATCACAGAATTTCCCAATATCGTAATCAATTTTTTTAGCTCCTTTCTTCAATAGACCATGGCGTAGTTTAACACAATGTGGACCAACGTTTTACCCCACCTTCCTTGCTGTTATCGCAACTGTTCTTTGCCTCTCTTATCACAGAATTACAAGAAGGTTCCGAAAATGACTAGGTTCAATTTCACTACCGATATATAAATCGTTCGTTCGTGCGATCGAGGACCGAGAACCAAAAAAACAAAAACAAAATTTTTCTCTTTCGTAAATAAAAAAATATAACACGACGAACTCGATTAAGATTCTCTTCAGTCAGTTGTCCACATTATGCTCGCACCACGCGTCGAGAAAGGATATAGAATTTTTTTTTGTTCTTTCTTTTCATTTTTTTTACACTTACAATTTATATATGACCTTGAAAAGTCCTTTTTTTTGACACAAATTTGCACTGCCGCGAAGCGAAGAGCGACCTCGCGGAGACGCCTACGTCTAAAATCGTATAATTTTTTTTACGGTATACTTCGTGATTAGAGGATATGTCAGAAAACCTTCGTTTCTTCTTCACCGTGTAACGATCACTAACCGACCTTCGTTACTTTTACTCCTTTCCTTCTCTTTTACGCCCACTACGAAATCTAAGATACATGTAGTTGTTACTTCTTCTTCTTCTTTTCTTTTCTTAATAATTTGTACTTGCTCGTTAGTTAAAATGGTTTTTTTCCCCTTGTGGCTTACGATAAAACATTAATTTCTTCATTTCTACACTGAGTTTCAGACCTGAATACGTTGCGTCCATGATCAACTTTTTAGGGTTCTTTTTTTTTGTATTTTGCCTACCTTATGCATTTTGCCTTTTCGTTTTTAGTGCGGTCGTGTGCTTTGGAGAGCAGGATAGTGGAAGGCACGCGTGATGGTAAACTGCGAACGGATTCGTGTCTATCTGGTGAGTACAGTTTCTATTTCTCCCTCGTTCCCGAAAAAAATGACAAACGGTCGGTCGATTAAGTTGCGGTGACTTTAAAACTTTACCGAAAATTCGGTGGTCGATCTTCGTCTTCTCTCGCAACGAACGACGGGCAAAATGTTATTTAACGCTTCAGCTCGCGGAGACCAAAATGTCCCGACTTGTAGAAAAACTCATACATCGCCTCGCCCTTTATATTGCACACTCGCCAATGAGAGAATAGAGAAATGTGAAGAAAAAAAAAGAAAAAAAACGAACGAAAGGCGGGAAACACCCGAATTATTCCGTCATTTATATTCCACCGTCCGGCTCACCAATGATTCGCAAGAGTAGAGCGTGTCAACCGTGTGTCTGATAAGAACGGAGGCCCTACGACGCCAATGCACGACGATGCCAAGAGCTATCAATTATACGAAAAATAGAAATTTAACTGTCCTCAAATGTTTTCCCATTTACAATGATCGAACTGTTGTTTTCGTGTCTTTTCATTATTATTCTTTCTTTTTTTAATCTATCACATTAAAAAATTATGGAACTCGCGTTCCAACTGCGTAGAGACGTTGCCAAAGTGATTCTTATAAAATTCTGAACGAGAGAATATCGTCGTCATTAGCGTTATCGTATCGAATATAATATATCTATTTACACAGTTCAAAATATCGACTTTTTGTTTTACTTCATTTTTTTTGTTTTTTTTTTTCGTTTTGTTTAAAGAGTTAAAAATATAGTCTGTACTTTGCGCGCTTGATGGACCTTGTACACGATTCAAGTCCCCGGAATCTATATATTCATCCGCCCCCACCCCTCGTTACCGCCTGATCTTCTAACTAATCCATTTAACTTTCTTTCCTCTCTCTCTCTCTCTTCGCTCTCTCTCTATCTCTTTCTCCCATTCTATTTTGTTTAATTATTTTTATTTATTTACTCTTTTTGTTTGTTTTGTGAAACTTTGTTGGATTTTTGAGCACATCAGATTTCGTAATTGAATTTCACTTAGGCCTATGAAGACAATATAACTGTTATGCCCCGAATGTTTTTCATTTGACTTATCAATTATGTAGACACATGCTCGTCGTTCGCACATACTCACGCGTTAATGCGAGTGTTATAAACACGCACACGTTTACGGCCACATATATTTTAATACACGAGCGTCGGCGCGCGCTCCCTTTCGTCGCCGCCCTTACGCAATTTTTTTTTACTCCCTCATAATTAATCGATATTTTCATTCGTCCGCGCGTTAGTCTGCCTGCGTTTATAAATTTTACGTGTCACTAATTTCTTTTTCTTCTCCCTCACGCATCATCAATATCTTTCCGTCGAGCCAATTTTTTTCTCGATCGATTCGAGTCCATTTAGTGTAGTCGTATACTTTTTTCAAAATTTCAAAACAAAAAAAATGTATATATACATATATGTATATATATATTGATCGCCACACGTTCGACGATAATTTTCACGATTAACGTGGTACGACTAAAATTTTCGTATTAAATTTTCATCTTTGCTCTCGCGGAGCAATGGAATGTTACCGATTGTTCGTTACGTTTGGTTAAGCTTATTAATTAAAAAAAAAGAAGAAAAAAAAAAAATTCTTAAAATTTCTCAGTCGATTTAGTTTCCATATTCTTTGGATTTAGCGCAGTCTTGACGAAAAGAAAACAAAATAATAAAAAAAAAATGTCGCGGGGACACGTGGAGCCAATTTCGTTAGGGGGTTAATTTTTTTTTTTCACGCAGGCTGACCGAGCCGATTTATGCGTGATGTAAAATATACAGTTTTTTCTCTTTACACCCGGGACACAGGTGAACCGTACTGAGGCGACGGATCCGAGTTTCTCGCGGAATCCCGCGCCACATTTACGCTCTATTCAATTCATATTGAAATACAGGACTGACACATATACGACAATAAGCGTTCGCGAAGGTCGTCTAAAATATTTTCTTAGGTCCCTGACCTAAGGTATCCTGCCTGTGACGGATCGTGATAATTAGTGTTTCGATTGTTGTTGCGACGATAATTTTCAAATTGTCTATAACGAGCATCGACAAATTCGTTTCCGATGCCACGATCGTTCCACCATTTTCATTGGTGCTGCTGCTGCATCTCCGGATGTTGCGCGAGCACGCTCTTCATCGCCGACGTCTTCAGGAGCCTCTTCAGCATACCGCTCGAGCCCCGATGCTGAAGACTCTTGTGCGTCGTCAATGAATTTTTCGTGCGATAACGACGATTGCAAAATTCACACACGTACAGTGTATTCGATTGCTCGTGCTTGTCCTGGAAGTGACGCTTCAGCGAGTAATAGCAGGAGAAATTCCGCCGGCAGTAGGGACATTCCTGTGGCTCGTTTATACCGCCCGCAGTCGGCGGTGGCATCCGGTACACGGCAGCGGGAGGCGTCGTCGGTGGATGCATCCCATTGCCCGTACCTGAAAAAAAGATTCGTATTTTTTTACGGTTTTTTACATTTAAAAAAATTTTTTTTTATCAGTCCAAAAAAATATCGCGAAGGGACTGAGATTCCGCATTTTCACCGGAAGATCGTCTGGCGCGCAGACACTTCGAAAATACAATAATCGGCGAGACTACTGGTTAAGGTAGTACTAGCACAATGACTGACGCCGCCTAAGTTCGAGAGAAAAAAGACAAAGATTACAAACACTTCTCGATGAGAAAAAAATCTCGAAAGATTCTAGCATATAAAAGGTGCTGAAAAGATTGTTTGTGCATAATAATAATTTCAGAATGTTCATAACAAATTACTGAAAAAAAAATTGTACAACAAATT
>JAPYZD010004102.1:0-16772 GCA_030522725.1 Ichneumoninae sp. B BG-2022a
TATGAATTTTTTCAGATTTTTATCTTTATTTTGATTTTTCTTGTTTTTTACATGGAAAAATGTGCAAAAGTCAAAATAAAGATAAAAATCTGAAAAAATCCATAGGTATTACGAAAAGTGTACGAATCATTTTAATAAAAAAAAGTTGAGTTACCACATATTTTGATGAACAATTTTTTTTCAACAATTTGTTAATAACATTTTGATATTATTATTATGTAAAATTAGTCTATTCAATGCCTATAATAAGTATGAATTTTTTCAGATTTTTATAACATTGGGAAGTGTTTGAAATTCTTGTCCAAATTTCTCGAATTTAGGCGGAATGAACACCAGTCGCACCTTCTTAAAGAAGACATGAACTCAAATGATTGAGATAAATCCCCCTCTCAAACTCGAATGATCGAGATAAATATATCGAAATAATTGAAATCGTGAAGCCAGTTTTCGTAGCCAATCACATCACTGCAACTGCGTCGTCCAATAAAAGCGCTCCGGGCAAGGGGGCGTATTTACATGGCGCTTTGAGAACAATCCACAAGCGCCATCTACGATCGTCTGTGGGATCGAAATTCATATTCAGGTTAAATATCGGAGAAATTCGATAAACCTATCACGTCTTTATAATTCTTATAACCCATGTGAAATAAGAATGAAATGTGTGATTTAATTATGGATCACGTAACGTTATTAAGTTCTCTTGCGCTGTGTTGAACCTCGGGTGGGTTAGAACGAACGGCAGATGAGAATATTGTCCAATCGTTGAATTTATAAGACACAAAGTACAAAGAAAAATGTGGGTCGAGGAGTGTGATAGTTTCGCCGAACTTTGTCGCGGTTACCTACCCTACTATTTACTCATAGTCCTGCCGATATTTATTATTATTTCGCCGGTCAATCCCGTCGCTGCCACTCACGAGTTTCCGGTTTATCGTATGCATCAGTACGACTTGCACGGAGTGCCCCATGGTACGTTGAACTCGTTGATAAATTTTTGTTTGCTGAATGGATGGTCCAATAATACAAATTTTTTCTGCAGGTTGTCGGAGCACCGCTGTGTCTCTGGAAGCGCGTTCCATGACTGGGTGGAGCACGTCGAGACACTGCGTCATTGTGAGAGCCATGGATCTTGCGCCAGATGCATTTCAGTCCGTGCGGAGCAGAGCCGGAGCTCTGGTGATAGTCTTGCCAAAAGATATAAATAATCTTTCCAGGGAAGAGGAACAGGTAATACATTGTTCATAAAAAAAAAGTATACTGGAGTAATTCATTATTCCAATCCCGCAATACAATATACAAGCACAAAAAGCTGCGATTGTTAAACACAGACGATAAATCCCTGTAGCCATGTAACTGCACTAAAATTCCTTAATCATGCTAATACGACACCCATTTTTTTGGTTTTTTGTTCAACATCAAAGATACATTTTCAAGATTATCGTTCATCAGAAAAATGCTAATATCATGGTACTCCTGTACTCCAATACAGTAATACAGTACAGGAGCACAAAAATTTCTCATTGTTAAAAATAGAAGATATCCCTGTACACTGTAAAAAAAATTGTAAATTTAATGTATCAAAAATTAATATACTCTTTCATTGAAATTAAAGTAAATTACTTTAAAAATTGATAAATGGATAGATAGTAAATTAGGAATAAAGTCTTCCCAATGTTTTCAATACATTGAACATTAATTTTTCTTTACAATTGTTCATGAAATTCGATATACCAGTTTTTGTATCAAAACTTCCAGTTAGGTACATTAAATTTCACACAAATGTTTTTTACAGTGTAGTCCTGTAACTGTACCAATTCCTGGATAATATTAAGAAGATAAACATTTTCGTTTTTTCGTTCAATATGATCAAAGATAAATTTTCAATTTGCAGCATATCATGGCACTGGAAGAATCCATGATTTACGGTCCGGAAACCATGATCCCCGTGTACTTCACACATTGGAACGCGGATCTTCAGGTTATCCTAGACGACATCACTCACAGTTTTACAGGAGATGACAAAAAGGGCTCCGCCATGGAAGCAATGATAAATTCCGTCTCAGCCAGCGGCTACCAAGTCGTCGTCGCTTCCGGTCAGGCGGTGGCAAAGACCGATGCTAAAGTAGCCACTCTGCAGGGCAAATTGACTGGTTCGGGAGCGGAGGAAAAAATTCCCACACTCGCAGTTGTCGCGCATTACGATAGTGCTGGAGTAGCTCCAGTGAGTACATCTTATTCACAAATATATCTCGACCAGTGTTATTGTTTCCTCATCCAGCCAGTGATTACCGTCGATTCACGCAGTCTGTGCATCTCCTTAAAAATACCTTCATTACCATCGGTGCGAAATTGGCATTTGCAGATCCCTATTTTCACACCTTGTGAAGGAAAATTTTGTACGATAGTTGTGCGAAATTTTTTTTCTGAACTCATGTGATTGCAGCAGTCGTCAGAAAAAGTTTTATAGCACCAGTATCGTAAATTACTATTATAACACTCGGTGGGAAAATGGCGGTTTTGCGCACACTTCGTGTGCGTAAAAGCCCTGATTTTGACAACTCGTGAAATAAAATTTTGTACTCGTCTTCGGCGCTTGCCGCAAACTCACACTCGTTAGAAAAAGGTTTTTCGCACTAGTCTCGTAATGTACAATTTTTTTCTTTCAATGTTACAGGAGTTATCATTTGGAGCAGAGAGCAATGCATCCGGTGTTGCAATGTTACTGGAGTTGGCCAGAATATTTTCGACGCTGTACGCCATAAGCCGCTCCAGACCACATTACAATTTGATTTTCGTGCTGACTGGAGCCGGAAAATTGAATTATCAGGGCAGCAAAAAGTGGCTGGAGGATCAACTCGACGGAATCGAGGGATCGATTATTCAAGTGAATTACGCTCTTGCTTTTTTAACTAGACTGATTGAAAAAACAAAACCCATAAAAATGTAATGTCCCTTCAAACTTTTCAGGATGCCGCGTACGTAATCTGCCTGGATTCTCTCTCAGCGTCTGACAATCTTTACGTCCACGTCTCGAAGCCGCCGAAAGAAAATTCGTCGGGCGGACTTTTCTACAGGAACCTAAAGAGCGTAGCGGAGTCTTTGCATTCCGTTAACGTCGAGGGCATCCACAAGAAGATTAATCTTGCCGAGGAGACTCTGGCATGGGAGCACGAGAGGTACAGCATAAAGAGATTACCGGCTGCGACCTTGTCGACGTTAAAGAGCCACGACGATCCGAGCAGAATGTCCATACTCGACACGACAAAGAGTGGCCAATTAGATAGACTGCACAGACACACACAAATCGTTGCCGAGTCCTTGGCGCAGTTTATGTACAACTTGAGCGCCAGTCATATATTCGGAAACGCAGAGGTAAAAAATATTAAATTAACGTTTAATCAATTGACGCACAACACTGCCGACTTTGTTTATCCTTACGGTGCGTATTTTTTTGCTTTTTTCTTAAAGGCTATCTCGAAAGACTCTTTATCGCTGTGGTTGAATTACTTGACTTCCCAACCGCGAGCCGCTTCCTTGCTAGCCGATAAGAACGATTTGTTAGTGAATTCCCTCCACGAAGCAATGTCCCGTTATCTCGGTGACGTCAAGATCACTCTACACAGTCCCGACAAGCGTGATCCCGAGTTCGTATTCTACGACGTTACGAAGACAACCATGAATGTTTACAGGTATGGATATTTCTCGTACTCTTATAAATCGTCCGCGTGACTTAAACTTTACTGAATCGTTACCTCTCTCTTTGCAGCGTTAAGCCGGCGGTGTTCGATCTCTTCCTCACAATGGCTGTAATGGTGTACTTAGGTATCGTGTACTTGGCAGTACACGAGTTCCCCCATGTTTACTCGCTGGCCACTAAAATTTCAGTTAAAACAAAGTCATCATGAATCCATGCACAACCATTGGATCATACACGCAAATCATTTGGAATTAGGGACTATTAATTACATCGCATTATTCGGGAGTTGGCGCGTCGCATTTTTGTTTCGACTGAGACTTTCATTTTTAACCATTCGCTTCCGTTATTCATATTGGAACGAATACGCGAGTAGACCACGGCTCTCACGATCGAACTCCAAGCTCTTAAACTCGGTTGAAGTTGATCCAGTTTTCGAGGCAACGGGATAATTTAGCGATGCCAAAGTTGAAAGCTGTACTTTACATACGTAACAGGCCTATATCGTCAATCGTATCATCTGTGCGCGTACACCGTAGAAAATCTCCGGCGGCGTGTACCCTTTACAGCACATGGCTGACCTTAAAAAAAAAACTTCGACAAAATTCTCGGATAGACACGTAAACCTTCCATGTGTGTCACACAAATTTCACAAGATTTCATTGGGCCGTTTAAAAGATACGGTACTTCGATGGGGGTGCGCTTCGAAGAATTAAAATTAATCGATATCGTTAAGAAATCATTGTACAATAATAGCTTCACGAAGAATACTGAGAAAAAAAATCCAATTGCCAACTATTCGCGTTCTAGTTTAATTCGTTTTTGGGCGTATTTGAGATTAAGCTATACCAGAGTTCGGCTGTAATAATGTGCCAGAATCGTGTCAGATTCAGTATAGATATATCGATCCTTCGATGTGCCTCTGTGGCACGCGTCCCTTTGGGTATTAGGATAAACCTGCGCTAATATAGATACAAATTAACTCGTCGGATTCGATTAATTTTCTGTCAATAAATTACCACCGGAAACACATCTCAATCGACGCAATGTGGCGTAAAAATAATTTTTAAAAAGGTAGTTTTTTTAAGTACTTGGCGTCGAGACACTGTCGCGTAAAGACGCATCAGTGTCTCGACGCCAAGTACTTAAAAAAACGACCTTTCTTCATGTCATATCGAGAGCGAAGCACATCGTTTCGACATTGCGCATCCAAAGAACACTAAAACTATCCTAATATCTATCGCCGGACGGAAATATTTAATTGCCGATCGATTATTCGCGAGACTCGAGAGTTCATTAAAACTATTGAGGGCTATATATATGTTGATGAAACCAAAAGTTGTCGCGATCATTTGAACAGCGTACCAAAATTGGCACCGGCCGATTCATCGCTATGTATTGTCGTACTTACTTCCGGTAGCATTTATCATTCTTCAACTTGCCAATGATCTAAAAAACGATGTTCGCAAAACGACTGCATTGTTTTCCATTCATCATTCGCTACGTATACCCTGTAATGTTATAAGCAATTACTTCATTACTCGTAGAGATTCTAAAACCGTTCGTTATCGGGACGAACATAAGATGGTTGTCGCATTCTCGTAACAACGGCCGCAAGAACGTGTACATAAGAGGCTGAATAGGGGATCAATTTTCTCGAACAATGGTGCAAAGGGACTGATAGTGATTTGCACACGAAATTCACAAATGTATGAATAAAGCTCATCTGTAATTTTCAATTCGTTTGAAGATTTGGATTGCCGCGCGCGTTGAAACCCCGACAGACTTCCGGTTATAGTCGGAACGCGAGATATTCGATTAATGATTAATTTGTTCGGAATGTCACTGTACATGGAATAAAAAAATAATATACATATTGTATAACTCAGATGTCTCTACTGTAACAGTTCATTTCAATGTCGAATATATCTTCGAACATTGCGGCTACCCGAAATTGTACACGAGTTAATGTGCGAGTTATCAGTAAGTTATCTTACAGAATTTTCTTGATTAAAGGAGTGCGTCTCTATTTTGGTTCTTTCGTCGGAATACACTTATACAAATTTATCAACTTCTCGAACAACTGTACCCATAAAGATGTCGCCTCGCCTGCGAACATAGTGATATGAAGAACGTAAATATATACGGCAATTAATCATATAAACATTGTGTTTATTATTATTTATTTAGATCAGACTTGAATGGGATTAATCGAAAATACGTTTTTTTTATTATTCTTTTCACTGGTTCTTCGCGCGTTGTATCGACTTCTTTTTCGACGAGTCCGAAATTTGAAAATCTATGGTACGCGTTCGAAATCCGAATTTCCAAATCCCTCGGAAGCGAGAGAGGCTTTTAAAAAATAAATATCAGCGTACTCTGGTGGAGTGCTCGAAAATCCGTCGGGATTTCCGGCACGAGATGCAACTGCGCCAAAGTAAATTCGAGCCAATCCGCGAAAACGAACGCCGCTCGTATGCGTGGCCCCAGCGTTCCTCGTCGGGTGTTAGTGTACTCGGAAAAAAAGTTAAATGCACCTCACAGCTGGTGATTCTCGTGCCGGGAAATCAAAGTGGAGGGAGCCCCGTTTTGCGATCGAACGGAGAAATCGTTCGACGGTGCCGACAGAGACGGCGACTACCGAGGAGTGAAGGACCAAAGGGAGAACCACCATAAACACGCAACATCGGATTGGTTGTGCTTTCTCCTTTGTCCTGCGTCAAGGAATCGAACGTCTCGTAAAACCTATTTAGGTAAGATCCGCTTGTTTGTTTAAAAAAAACACGCACACACGGACACAGAAAAAAAATTGCTTCCCGGTCTAGCGTCTTCGATTCGGAAGCGCGTCGAAAAAGAAAAAAAATTACCATCCGAAAGTGAAAGCAGTGTTTTCGCGCCTCCGCCAATTGACGCTACGTCACTGACAGCCCGGATGGGTTATGTTTCGTACGCGTACCCTATGCTGCCGTTGCATCAAATTTTTCCTCGATAGCATCGTCTCCTTCGAGCCACGTCCAGCTGTTAAAAAAGCTTTCGCACGTTAAACGGTAATCGGCTCGAATCTCCGGCGATCCGCACGAGCCTCCTCACTGTCAAGGTTATAGTCCTCGAAGTTTTTGGAGTATTGTCAAAATCAGCTGCCATTGCCGTGCTCGTACGTGTCCACTTGTGGTGGCTATGTTTCGTTTTTATATCTCTCGTTCCGCGCATTACGAATTCCCTCCTCGCTCGATCGGCGTCGTTGTGACACCTGAAACGCATATTTATTTTCGGGTTTTTTTTCAGTATTCGATCGCACATTTTCGCGCGTCCTTCGCCACGCGATTTTTTATCAGTTTGTTGTTGCGATTATTGGCACGCTGGTGCGTGCAGGGGTCACTTTTTTGTCACGCCGATGCTTTCCGTCTGTATCTTAGACCGTCGCTCGACGCTGTGTTCGTCCGACGGTCGGTCGCAGAGAATAAATTTTCGCGCCGGAAAATGTATTCGCCTCTGCTTCGAGAGAGCATCGCTTACGTCGTTCGTTAGCTGTACATAACTTGTTTTTTTTAAAGAGTTATTGCAAACAAGCTCAGTTACATAATACAGTTGTTTTCAATCTTCGGTGCGGACTGCGATCTGCGTTTTCTTTTTCATGATATGCGAATAAATCTTTCCAGATCGGAGCGACGCCGGCAGCTTTGGAGGAATCCTCGACTTCTCCCCTGTCCAGGATCGGGAGAGAATTACCGCCGGATGGTATATTCACGTGGACCATCGAAGCGATTCCCATAAGAGAGTCGGGAGCGAAACGTGGAATTTGGCGCGCGGAGACCAGCAGCGGCGGTAAATGCCGAAGCCTAGGATAAAATGGATCCATCAATGTTCGTTCCGTACAGCCCGCAAACGAACGTAGTTCCACTGGAATCCAAACTCGCTACTTATATGGTAGTAGTATTGAATTGTTGATAGCGTTGCAGATACACTGCGAGTGACATTGGTAATTCACGAGATCTTTCTTTAATAATCATTATTCGATTTTCATGAACAGAATCGTCAGAGTCCCGCTACAACGTTGAACGCGAATGCCGTGACGAAACACTTGTCGAATCTCTCGCTCGACGCTCAGAAGAAGGCGACGGCGAGTCCCGAGTTCGTGCCGGGACGGGGGCTGACCGGTAGCAACAGCAGTTCACCGAATTTATTTACGAATTCCTATCATTCCCAGGAGAATGTCGGTGGGACGACTTATTTCTACGTCGGCAATGCGGCGACCGAGCAGTCGGTCACGAGCGAGGAGGATCCCGTGAGTCGTGTTACTTTGATTTTTAAATATACGCATCGACATCGGAGCGGGAGAATCGTTGAATGATACTTTGGTTTTTTTTTCTTTCATCGATAGATCGGGAACGTAGGGGGAGGCCAGGTGAACTACGTATATCCGGGCACACCAGCTCATCTTCAAGCCGTCAAGCCCGTAAAGCCGACGACGTCCAACAGTTCGTCAGCTCCAACGACTCCTCCGCCGCAAGCGAGTCCAAGCTTCTTCGTCAGCGTCGGTCTCCGCATGGACATACTCCACAAGAATTCGCTGACCATGACGCAGCCCGACCCAACACAATTTCCCGATCTGCCCGCCGAGGTCGACAGCTACCACGAGCTGTGCCCTCTGGAACCGGTCCACAAACCGGCCTCCACTGTTCTCGGCTACCAGACGTCGACGTACAAAGCCACGAGCCTCAAGAACGGGCAGCGTTACTGTCTCCGACGAGTTCACGGTATATTTTTTAATGCCAATTTTATTCATTTTTTTCTCAAATATAATTTTCATCGATTACTAACCCGTTACCCAACTATCGTTAAAACACGCATACATTAACAGACTTCAGATTGGGCAATACAAAGTGCATGGTACTCGTCGACATGTGGAAACGGCTGTCGCACACGAATTTGGTCCAGTTGCTAGAAGTTTTCACCACCAAGGCATTTGGTGATCATTGTCCGTAAATCCGCTAAGTATTTCACGCCCGCTATGACGTAAACGAAAAATGTCTCCTGTTTTGTTTTTTTTTTTTAACTGAATAAGCGCCGTTACAGCCATGGTATTCGTCTACGACTATCATCCGGGCTCCGAGACGCTCCTGAACAAACATTTCTCCGCCTCCGAGCTCAACGGCTACGCGGATCCCTTCTGCTCCGATCCGAACGCCCCGCGGCCTTACAGCCACACGAAAAATACGATTCTTCGACAGCAACAGAGCAGCATGCTCCCGGAGAACGTAATCTGGAGTTACATAATACAGCTTACCGCTGCTCTTCGCGTTATACACGCCGGTGGTGCGTGAATACAATTTATCGAAACTTCCGTAATTTTACCATCTAAGATCTCTCTTATCTCGAGATTCCGTGATCGCAGGTGTGGCATACAGATGCCTGGACCCGACGAAAGTGTTGCTGACCTCACGTACTCGTTTGCGTCTGAGTTGCGCCGCCGTACCGGACGTCGTCACCTTCGACGGAAACGCCGCTAATCCTCTGTCCCTCATACTTCACTATCAACAAGAGGATCTTATAGCTCTGGGGAAGCTGGTACTGGCCTTAGCATGTCGCAACCTTCTTGCCGTCCATCGTGACAACATACAAGCCTCTCTCGAACTCGTCGCACGTTCCTACTCCACCGATCTCCGAAACTTCATTCTGTTTGTATACTTTTTGATCAACTATATTTCATCTACTGTTTTTTTTTTGTTTTTTTTTTTTTTTTTTTTTTTTTTTTTTTTTTTTTTCTTTTTTTTTTTTTTTAATCGGTGTTTTGTTTTCCATGTACATTATCATTGTGTTCTTCTCAGTCCGGTCATTCCGGTGCGTACTTGCGTGCGAGTGAAAAAATAATCGATTAAAAGGCTCGATCAGTTGTTCTCGCTTCGAGTATAGCATTACTTTTTTTTCAATAGCAAAGCGCAAATGTGCTTCCGGTCGACCGGACTATCTCGTATCGATTCCGTTTGCCGCAGTTACCTCATAAAACTTGAGAATGCCATAAATGTTGTCTTCGGAAATTTTCACACGCGGCTGTTTTAAATATCCTCGGTAGCCGATTTTACGTTCCATCGACTGAATGTTCGTTCTTCGATATTTTTTTCAGATATCTGCTCTCCGATCAAGCGAGAAAAAGCGTCACGGATCTTATGCCGATGATCGGCGCGCGTTTCTACACGCAATTGGACGCCGTGCAGCTCCGCTCGGACGTGCTCGAGAACGAGCTTGCCAAGGAACTCGAGAACGGCAGACTGTTCAGGTTACTCGTTAAACTTGCCACGGTTAACGAAAGGCCCGAACTTAATATGGAACTAACGTGGGCAGAGACTGGTGATCGGTACATGCTCAAATTATTTAGGGACTACGTTTTTCATCAGGTCACCGGCGAGGGTAGGCCCTGGTTGGACATGGCACACGTCGTTTCCTGTCTTAACAAACTCGATTGCGGCTCACCCGACAAGGTAAATCCAACAAATCTAATATTCGATGAAAAAAATAAATTAAAAAAAAAAATGTACATATAAAAATGATTTTATTTATATTTTCGAACAGATATGTCTGATGTCCAGAGACGAGCAGAGCGTCCTCGTGGTCAGTTACGCCGAGCTGCGGCAGTGTCTGGAAACTTCGTTTGGCGAGCTCGTGCAATCGTCGAAGGACGCCGCCTAGAAGTTTAAAAATCGCGAGGCCAGTTTACATCAGGAAACCATGAATGTGATATGAACATTTAGCGGTACTATGATTTAAAGAACGTTTATCGAAGCTGATGGGAAGTGAGATCGATTTTTTTCCTTTCTTTTTTTTATTTATTTTAATGAAAAGAAAAGAAAAGTTTCCGATCGGAAATACACGGAGGGCGATGTGTTACGAAAGCGATGGTGTTGAGAGAGCGTGAAAGAGACGTTCGAAAGATTTTGGTAAGAGATTTAAGTCAGTCGGTACGCACGAAAATCGTGAGAGAACTTTGTCGTCCGGCAGCTACAATTCGAGTGTGTAATATAAATAAGAAAAAAAAATATACGTACGCGTACGAATCATGTGATCGTGTAAATCGGTAAAGCATCAGAAATTCGCTTCGCGCGGATCGAACGATGCGTTATGGTACTATAATGCTAAAGTGAGCGACATTGAAATGGCATAATGACGTAAATGAAAAGAAAAAAAAAACAAAGAAAACCTAAGAATCTTGTAAACAATCTAAATGAATGAGCGCGTGAAAAAAAAACTGAAAAGAAAAAAAATGTCGCCGTGAAGGAATGATTTACCTAAACACAGTCGGTGTTATAGGATAGAGCTCTTAGATCTTAGGATTACGTACAACTCGTAAGCATTCATTTTTTGAAATAAATGTTTATTTTTGAAAGCAATCTCAAACAGTGAGATAATATTTGTCGATCGTGCGAAATTATAATTTTCTTCTTTTTTTTTTTACGTAACCGATTGTCGCAGATTTTCTCTGTTACGCAGAGAGAATTAACGGAATTGATCGTCGACGATACACACCAGCAACGGCAGCAGCAGCAGCGCGATGGATGACGTAGAGGAGACTGAGAGATCGCTGTCGTTCTAACTCACTCTTCGACGCCCTGTCCGCAATCACTCAAACTTGATCTCATTTCCTTCGCAATTGCGGGGACCAGAGAGTAGAATGACGGGGACGGTACTGCGGGTTCGCCAGGCACGCAGGAACTTGTAGATCCGAGAGTGGCTAAACTCTGTCGGTGCACACCGACGAAGCCGTTTTACGTTATGCTCACCGAGTGGAAACAAGAGGAGTGTTGTCGGCCTGTATCGGACGAAGCACACCCGGAGACCCGAAATAAAACCGATGTCGGAAGAGTGAGGAGAGACTCGCAAATGCCTCGGTACTCACTGGACGAGATGTCAACCAACTCAGACGACAATCATTCCATTTAATTGTGTTAATGCCAGCATGATTTCCGTCCCTGACTGTCGCCTTCGGTGTCGTGCGGTACTCGACAGCTGGTTGGCCATCAAGATCAACGAGAGGCGTCCTATCAAGAGCAATTCCTCGTCTCCGATGCTGCATGGCATCGCAAAAAAAAAAAAAAAAAAAAAAAAAACCCAAAGGGAAACCACAAAAAAACTCGTGTGGGTTGAATGAGGACGCTCCGATGCCCAACGAATTCAACGCAGGACGGTGATAAGTATATCGATAAAAATGTGGAAAAAACATTTAAAGGAGCATCGAGTTTTCAGATAAAAATTGTAAACATTTTTTTTCTTTTATCGAAACTTAAATCTATTTTTTTTTACTTCGCAGCAACTACGTCGCGTTTGAAGAATATCTTGGGGAAAAATAAAGAAGAGAAGGAAAGCATCGGTGGTCGTGCCGATGGGGTAAAATATGATCGTGCCCGTTCGTGAAAGCTCGGAAAATACGGACGGTGGAAGCGGCGGCAGCGGCGAGGAGTGTGCGGGAATAAAGCCCGAAGAGGGAGAGAGCGAGAGCGGAGGGAAGGAACTTCGTGGAGAGAGAGTGCACGTTAAGGGGTACCGAAGAGAAGCTGAGCGAGCCGGGAGCGCAGTCGCGTTACGGTAGTTGGACCGAGTACCGTCGAACGAATCCATCCGACGCCTCTCGCTTTTCGCGTATCAACCGCTGTACACTATTCGCGAGACGTATATCCATCGGCTCCTCGGTCGTGCATCGAACTGTCGCCCCCAGCTAAAGGTGCCCCAGCGAGTCGAGCGCGCGACACAAGGGAGATCAGTTTGCGAACGACGTAACGCAGGACGCTACACACCGCGAGGGTGAGTACAAGAGTCCACCCCCTGTAAATCGCGATCACCCTCGTTCTATCCTCGAAATCATTAATCGAGACATTACGATGGCGATAAAAAAAAAACACCTAATTCCAAAATATCAATCTCACGATTTTGCTGACAGACACATTTTGGAGTAAAGATAGCGAGTTATCGTTTATTTTTGTTTTTATTTTTTTTAAGGAGTGGGAAAGTCATTTATTTTCGATATATATGGATATATACATTTTGGAGCACGGGAGTATCGAGGCAACTCCGAGTCGAGTTGCCTACGCGATTTCATTGATTTTCCGGGTGAGACCCGCCCCCGTACCTCTGTCAAACAACCCCTTTAAAAAAAAAAACCGAACATATTTTTTTTTTTTCCAACAGATGTATCACCGAAAATGTGTGTTATTTTTTCGTGACGGCGTTACTCGCGTCTATTCGGTGGCGGGTGGGGAGCGCCGAATGGGATACGGAGGCTCAATTATTCTGGCTGCTGGAAACGCGCGCGTGAATCCTGGAGGCGAAACTTCGAGAGATATAACGCCGACGGATCACGCTACTATCTCCGTCCGCGGGACTCTTTTTTAATTTTTTTCTCTCGGGCACTTCTTTTTTTTTTATTTTACCGTCACAGCTCCGGCCCCGTCTCTCGCTCCTCGCTCGACTGGCGAATTTCGAATTCGGGTCAGTGAACAATGGGACGAGGAATATTACTCTCGCAACGGGGATCGGCGTTCGAAGGGGTTGGCGAGGGGGATGCGAGCTCTCTTTTACTCTCGGGAAAAGGCGACGAGTAATTTTTCAAATTTCCCTCGAGCTATTATAGAGAATACGCTCGTTGGATTTGTCGCTCGAGCCAAGAACTCGATTATTTTTTTTAAAGGTTTTTATTTTGCTTGATAAAAAAAAGTAATATGAGTCGTTTGGGGAAGAATGAGCGAGTCGCATAAAACTAGGCGTATTTCTGGGCTCGAATAACGTCCGGAGAGTAACATTCTTTTATCACTATTCTTACCATTTAAAACATCCGCAGTTTAAACCCGTAGTCGGCCGGCGAGAGAGCTCGCAGCGATGGATGGATCGCTGTTTCTGCTGCCGCCGTCGAGCACTCTCTTCCCCCTCACGGCTCTTCGCAGCGATTACGCTCTTATTTAAATGAGACACGACAATCGCTCCCGTCTAAATTTATAACAAACAGCGGGACCCGAGAACGATCGAGCTACTATGATCCGAGGGTTTTTTACACTTTCCGATAAATGACCTTGCTGAGAAAGCTTTAATTTAACGTACGAAAATTTATTTATTTATTTAATACGAAGAAACAGAATAAATACCGGGAGATAACTCAGAAGCAACAGTAAATAATTTAATATAAATCTTGACGCATTAGTCGTCGTGTTGGTAAAACAATAATGTCTTATTCCAGTCAAGCTTAGAATTATGCTTAGTCAGCGTTTGGATAAAAGACTATGTTTTATTCCAGTCGAGCTTAAAATGAAGCTTAAATAGTCGGCGTTTAGATTTAAAAAGAATGTTTTATTGCAGTCAAGCTTAAAATTAAGCTTATACAGTCGACGTTTAGATTCGAAAATAATGTTTTATTCCAGTCAAGCTTAAAATTAAACTTAGATTGTCGGCATTTGGATAAAAAAAATCTATTTCAGTCATGCTCAAAATTAAGCTTAAATAGTCGACGTTTAGATTTAAAAAATAATATTTTGCTCCAGTCAGTTTAAAATTACACTGAAAGACTGAGCGTTTGGATTTTTTTCGAAATAATGTTTTACTCCAGTCAAGCTTAAAATTCCCCTCGCGGCGGGGATTTTTCTACCAGATATAGAGCCGGTCGCCAAGATAAACGTCGTTATCGCGATGACCGGTGGAAAAAAAAACATCGGACCTGAATTCGTGCGCATCACGATTAAATATAGAAAAATATAAAAGCCCAGTGACCTTTTTTTCACAACGTACGTAAAAGTTTCTCTTTGCGGCTCTATCTCGAGAATTCCTTTGCCGCGCGGATGGTAACAGTTTTTCGCGGGCTCTTCAGGGGTCGAGGGGAAAGGAGGGAGGGGGGGGGGGGTTACCATTAAAGTGTACCTCGAGGTATAATGGAATTAGAATTTCAAGAAGACGGAATCACGGCATTGTATAAGCCTGAAGAACGGAAGAAGTGAAGAGGATAGCGAAGAGGAGAAGAGCAGATAGGAAAATCCTTGGCGCCGCATAACAGATATAGTAAGAGGACCTATGCAAATGAATCGCTTCGGGTCTCGGAGTGCATCAGGCTGATTGCGTTTCGGAGGGGGGTTTGAAACTCACAGAGGTTTCACCATCCATTTGCAGCTGTGCACAAAGCTCACACCGTCGACGGATTCTCGGTTCGTCGTCGTCACCTCTTTCCGTTCTATCAATTTCGCTCTTGGATAATTGCAATTATTCTTACTGTTACCAGGTATAAAGCCGCGAGTGCTTCGATCTGCAGAAAAACCCTCGACGACTCTGCGGCCTCGTCGTCGATCCCATTATTTTGCATCTGCCGGCCGGGCGACTCGACGAAGACATTTTTCCCCAGCGAGCCCGAAGAAGTCGACCCAAGGTTTCAGAGGGAAAAACCAAAAAATTCTTCACTCGTAGAATTTTATTCTCAAAGTGAGTTCGAACGATGCAAAACACGGCCGTTGAAACTCGACGAGAATTTAGTCTCGCGCAGACGTCTTCAGGGTCATTTCTCTCTCGCTACCTGGTGGATACTCCAGAAGAATTTTCAGCAGCGGACAGAGATATTGCTCCGAAGGGAAGAGCAAACACGGAGAGGAATGGCAAGGTCCTCGGCGCGTTTCTCGGGAGCGCCGAAGTTGACAAGGAAAACACGTGGTGGCCAGAGAGCATTCGAGGCCGCGTAGCCGGCAAGCCAGAAGCCCTCCAAGATTCCGCAGCGAGCCCGGAGAAGAGATAAAGGAAGAAAAACAGTCCCCGTTACACTCGACTTTTACAGTTATTCTACGCCCCCTCTGGAAGACCTCAAACTCGGATGAGAGAGCGAGAGATTATCTTTCTGCGTGCGCTGAAAGCCGTAGGAGGGTCTCTTCCTCGGACGCACAGATTTTCTCCGGCCATCCTCTCTCTCGCCTCCCCGCCGCCACGGGAGGCAGATGAGAAGCTACGGAAGGCTCGGAACTCACGTACGAGGCCCGAGGGTGCTCTTAAATTTGCGCACGTGAGACGCCGAAGGGGGCGCCCGTTCAAACGGAAAGAGCAGGCTCCTCGTGAAACCCTCGAGATCTTAAGTGTCGATCGCTTCGAGCTCGTTTCATCTTAATTCACTCTTTCCACATCGATCAATCTCATCCCTCTTTTTTTTTGCTCTCCTCTTCACGGGCCGATTCTCTCTCGGTGCTCGTTCTCCGTTTCGTCGGGATTTGTTTCCAAGCATTCGATAAATTCCCGGTCTCGAAAAGGGAACAAGGGAGATAACTTTCCGGCGATGGAAACAACAATCTTCGTCGGAGTTCGAAACAACAAGCGAATCGCGAAAGGATCCGGCCGCGGTTCGAGTTGCGCGGGCGGTCCGCGACCGGAAGTCGAGGAGATTCGCTACAAACGGACTGACAATTAGTCGCCGAGGCGGAGGCCGGCAGGCGGAGGCTCGAAGTGAGTCCGCACACCATTAAAATTAATCCGGCGTCGCCGGAGGCCTTTGGTCTCGGTACCGTGGCTGACTCTGTGTCCCCGCTTCTCTCTCAATTTTTCCGTCTCCTCGCCACTTCCGCTTTTATCGCTATAATATTAATGTCACCTCGGTTCGTCTCTGCGGCAAAGGGCTCCGCTCTCCCGGACATTTCACAATGTTATTTTCTCGAGTTTATCGAAGGGCTCTTCTAGAAGAAATAACGACGAATAATGCTCTCCGCCCGAAGAAACACAAAATCTGTCTCGTCCATGACCGGTCGATTCGACTCCTAATTAGTGTATTAAGGAGGGAGTCTCGCTGCGCGCTGACTTCGAATAAGTTCGACAACAATAAGAGAAAACTGCAAGTACTTCTTGATGGTGTAAAAATCTGAAAAAATCATGTATACTAAAGGTACTGAGAAGATTAATTTTGCATAATAATCATTGCAAAATGTTATTAACAAATTCATCGAAAAATTAGTTGGTTAACAAATTACCCGGCAACAAAACTTTTTTTTTTTATGAAAATGATTCGTTTGTTTTTCTGAATACGTATGAATTTTTTCAGATTTTTAAGTAATCGTTGATTTTTGTTCTATACAAAAAATTA
>JAPYZD010004103.1:0-11819 GCA_030522725.1 Ichneumoninae sp. B BG-2022a
AATTGACTAGCCCCGTGATCGGGCGCGAAAAGGATGAATCCAGTGGAGAAGAAATTAAGCATGAAAGTTCTGAGCACCGTCTGACAGACACACGGCCTAGTGAGGATGAACCCAGCTGGCCTCTCGGGTCCTGCCCGACGTTTAACAGACATTTAAGCAGTTTAGTCGGTACGCGGTTAAGACGACGACGAATAATTGAGATGACGAAGAAAACGAGGAAGAAATAAAACTTGGCATCCAAACAGTGTGGCCTAGAGAGCAAAAAAGTGATAATTATTATTACTACTGCATAAAAAAAAAAGTTAACAATGTAATCATGTACTCCGATAGAGTTTTATACACGATGTCACGAATGTAATGGATTAGCGATTAATGCGGAGAGAAAGTGAACGAACGAGAGAGCGAGATACAGTCGCGGTGAATGCTAGATATTTGTACAATACACTTAGGTGAATGATAAAAGAGTGCAGCTTTAGGATTTAGCCTTTAAGTATAAAGAAGGAAGAAAGAAGAAGAAAAAAAAAAGAAAAACAATGTAAACTCGACTCTTTTTATTTACTTGAACGACGGAGTGGTAATTGGCGATTGCCAACCGGGGGCAACACGCCAAAATTGCGCGGGCGTCGGTTTGTTGCTGAACAAGGACTTTAAACAAACGGGTGGTGTTGCGCGGCTTAACAATACATATTTATACATAAAGCATTAATAAGAAAGTTTAAGTATAACATGTAAGGTTGATGAAGAATGGTATAATCATACAACAAAAAGAAAAAAGCAAAAAAAAAACTAGGTAATTTATAATAAACAATACACGCGTATCGCATACATATGTTTCCAACGCATTGTCATTGATTTTTGCCGTTTGTTCTTAACGACACCGCTTGTTACGCTACTTCCGCGATTGGAATAAACAAGGTGAAAGAAAACAAAAAAAAAACAAAGAAACGAAACAAAAGAGAAAAATCGACAAAGAGATGCTGCTTAAACGTGATCGAGACTGCGGTTATTAGTTAATGTCGAAATCCGTACGTACGAAGTAATGCTTCCACGAAGAATAAAAAGAATTTAAAGAAAATAAAAGACGACGAGAACTGGGCATCTCTCTAGAAAGCACAGTAACTTCGTATATGCACGAAATTCGCCGTAGCGTGTCTTCAATGACGGTTTTGTATGATTCGAACGAAAAAAAAACTTCCTTTTTTTTTTTACGAATCTTCGAGCTCTCACACGGCACTCGTATCGTCCGAATGGTACACTGCCCATGAATAGTTTTTAGTATATAGTACCTGACACGCTATCGTTGGGCGCTATATATGTATATCTCGCGAAATCGGATTTCGTAGGACGACAGACGCGCAGAGGTGTACACACGAACGTATTTTTTTCAATTCGAACAACCGAGTGCGAAAAGATTTTTCGAACGTAAATCAATGTGGAATTAATAGCTGGATCGCGAAAAAGTTGCATAGCTCTCGATTTTCATCCGTCGCGTCGGATCAATCGATGCCACACGCCACCCAGAGTCAAGTGGGCATCGATCGAAATAAGAACTAACGGTAAGCTCATGTAAATAAGGAAGTCACGCGCATAGTTCAAATAACAAAATTATCGATCGCTCTCAGCACACTTACACGTACTCTCTACATAGACACACACACATACAAACAGATACACGTCTTCGTTCACAAGATTTTTTGTAAAAAAAAAAGAAAATCCGCCGGAGTGTTGGAAAAAAAGTCGATATTTATGAGGTTACTTGACGAAAATAGCCCCGTTCCTGCACCGCGTATCCTCGAGAGAGAGTGTCATGACTGGATGAAAATATAACTACCGACACCGAGAGACAGAACTTCGCGTGGGAAACAGGCAGCTTTTGAAATTGAAAAAACTAATAATAATAAAAAATAATTAAATCAACTCACTCATCGCATCTGTAGTACATCGAAAAACGTACAATGATAAGTTCATCTCACATTCAACAACGGAAAAGCGCGCGGATGTTATTATTAGCCGCCTTCGCGGCTCGTACCGTCGTTTCGTTTGCGGTAAAGATTTAAAACTAATTTGTATATTTTTATACAATTCGATAAAAAAAAAAACAAGAAGAAACACACAACTGAATCGTTATTACGATCCGGCGATACAGTGATCTATCGAGACACGTAATATCTTAGGTAACCCATCGATCGCGCTCATTCATTTAGATATTATTGTCGAAACATGCATTTGTTTTTAAATCCGAATTGAAAATATGAATTCACAGCAGACCGGGAGGATGAGGGGGGATCTTTGAATGCACCGGATATACATGAACTTCTGCATTCTGTGAAATAGATAGAAAAATTATTCCGCTAGTAAAAAGTGTGCTCCCTCGTGGACCCACTGAATCTCCGATATTTCAAACAATCGCACTGTTGCTGCAGCCTTCTCAAACTTTCTGTCCTTGAGATTTTTTACTGTTAACGAGGTTTTGGCACTTATTGTATATATTTTTTTTGTAACGACTGAACGGCAAAAATCAGTACGCTCTACTAAAAAAAAACAAAACAAAAAATGTACTGTGTACGATTTCGAACGAGTTTTCATCTGAGTCCCTGGTTCATTGAGTTCTGTACCCAAAAATTACACATTGTCTTATCAGCTTCGATCGAAATTGAACTGATACTTATAATTCGCAAGAGCACGATAGCGTGTGCGTGTTTGAACAACAATTATTTTCCACGAGCCCAAGAGAGAACTCGATACATTTTGAAAAAGAAAAAAAAATAATAAAAATAAAATAAAAATAAAAAGATGCAATATTAGTGTCGCAGACTGATAACATGTACTTTTACAAATGCCACCGTATAGCTAGAAAAAAAAATATCGAATTAATTCACACTGTAATAGCCGAAATGCTGCCGTGCTGCCCTGCGAAATGTTACGCGTTAATAAACATAAAAAAAATTCCGTTCGAGAATGAAAACATTAAACTCGCACGAAACATCAGAGAAACAAGTGAAAGTGAGAGTGACAGAGGGGAGAGACGATTTTTGGGTACGGAATTAAATTAGACAATATGTCGCGGAGTATTACTCTTTCGAAATATTGTTAATTTCTAAATTTTTTTCTTTTTTGCGAATGAACTTTCATCGTTTGTGTGTAGCTGAGCATTTGGGTTTACTATATATACATATATTTTTAGCGAATGTGGATCAACAGAAAACGAAAACGAACCGCTTGTAACCGACCACCGACTATTAATTAAAATTCTAGAGGCAATTCATTGGTGAAGTATTCGAACGAATGTTGTACCGGAGACGTTTTACGAAATAGTGTGGCTATTAATATGTGACGAACGAGGATGGAAGATAAAAAGTAAACCCTCGAGATTGCGGCGTGCATTCGGAACGGATTAAAGAGGGCTGAATTGATTAACGGCGATTCATTTTTAGTTGACGCTCGTTTGGTTCCTCGGTATATTCTTATTATTGTATATTAAAAAAAAATCGAGAATGCATTCGAAAGGAGCATGGTACTCTTACGTTATTATTATTCCTTTCCGCGCACGTCGTTTCGTGACAATTATCCTGGTGAAAAAACCTAGCCACTCAACAGTTGTCGCAAAAAAAAAAAATGCAGAGTATGTAAGCCAATTAGCAGAACAACAGAAATGTATACATTTATAATAGTCCTAAGTGCTGGCCAAGACACGTTCCAAGCGATTTCACATCAGTCCCGACTTAATAATGAAGTATATATAATATATATATATATATATATTTTGTTTAATCTTCTTCACGCGCGCGCGAGATACGCGGGTTATACGATAGACGAAGTTCGAAGGAATCTCTTTTCATACGGTTTTCTGTACATATTGCATTAACTATTCTCCGTGTAATTAAAAAATAGACCGTCTTTGAAAAAATAAAAAATTAAATAAAAAAAAAATGTCTTGACAAAAAATCTACAAACCGGGTTCAACCGTAGTGTGACAAACGAAAGAGCGTTTTCGGTAAAAGCGAAAGAAATAACGATGAGTGTGCGGGAGTCGTCATTACCCCTTATTAGAAATCGCTCGAAACGATGACTTTTTTGCGAAGAGTTGAGAATGAAGAAAAGAAAACTTAACGTGCCGCGGCCAGAGTGAAATAACATAAGTTTCCTAACGTCATCTGTAAAACATTGTGTTCAGAAAAAAAATATACTATAATACGACTGATATGTTCCGACCGGGGACTAGTATGCGGCGTTCGAGAATTTTGTGAGAGTGAGAACGAATGACTAAATAAATCAATTAAATAATTAAAGAAGAAGAAAGGAAGAAATGGAAAAAAAAGGAAAGAAGTGAAGCAGTACCGTCTCGATTGTCGAATGCTTGCCACCGTGCTTAGGGCGAAAATTATTAATGAATGAATGCGGAAACTGAATTAAGAAGAAAAAAAAAGAAAAAAAAACCAACCGACTTATTAACACGAAAAGACGTAAACTCCATACAAGATGAAGATAAAAAAAATTGTATCTAACCTGTATACATTGACATATTATTATTATTATTATTATTATTATTATTATATATAATATTGTAATTAAGAATTTGAAACGATATTACATAAGGTTAATAATAAACAAACGCATCTTCACCTTTTGTTGCATAGTTCTCTATTGCGACGCACGTTTGTCGGAACCCCGTATCCATTTAGCTACATTGCGTGAAAAGTTTCCAAAACTATACGTACCTATGTGCACGAGGGAACACATGAAGATTTATGTGCTCCCCCTCCCCCTCGTCCGCCGCGCCGCGCTTTATTACTCGGTAGATCCTGCATCGTTCTAGCGATCAGTTGTGTTGCCGTTGCATCGAGATATTTCTATTGCGCCGGATTTTTTTTTCAATTGGCACGGAGATCAACCATTCTAATCCGTTCAATATCCATCTCGAAGTTGCATATTAGGCTAAAAAATATAGTTACGCGAAATATGCGAAATAAAATATAATCGATATTCGGAAAAGGTGCATATTGTGCTAAAAAATATAGTTAAGCGAAATATGCGAAATACAATATAGTCGATATTCGGAAAAGGTGCATATTGTGCTAAAAAATATAGTTACACGAAATATGCGAAATGAAATGTAGTCGATATTCGGAAAAGGTAGATCACGCAGTATATATTTATAAATACAAACACGTTGAGGTATATATACAGGCATGTTTTTTGTTTTTGTTTTTGTTATCGATATAAAAATATCTAAGAGGATGATTTGTACAAAGGCGCGATGAGTGTGTGTGTGTTCTCTCCGATTGATGAGGAATGGCACGTAGTTGGTAAATAATTAATAGTTTTGACATAGATTACGTATATCAGCCTTTGGATCGGGGCTCATTGAGCTCCAGTCAGTTTGAGAGCATTTACGTAGCGTCGATTTATTATTTATCGACGTTACATCAACGGCGTAACAGCTTTCGGCTATATCGTAATAATCGTTTACGAGATCGTCTATCCATTGATTCAATTCCACGCCTACTCGCTCCTCGACTTTGTTGCTCGTGTCCGAGTTCCGTTCCCGAGGCGTCGTCTTCAACGACTTCAATATGAAGGTCCATTTGTCACTAAAATCTTCGGGTATGTGATAGGGTCCGGACGGACCGTTGTGAATCTCCCTCGCCTTTCGTGCCGTTATCCTCTTGTTCTTCCAGTAAGCCAATGGTGTTACGAGAAACTTCAATCTCGCCACCGTAACAGTATCTGCTACGAGCGCTACTTGCCAAGTACCGATCACCAACGGTTCGCTGATTTGAGGTTTAGCTGAGCCCATCTGAAAAACATTAACGACGAATCGTCAATAATTAATCGAATAACATAGGGTCTTATATAGGCTTGAAATTAAATGCAATGACTTCCTCAGGATTTTTCAAAGACTCCACAGGCAGTCCCGGGAGTTTCCGAGGACAAGTAAACAATCAAGGACTCTTGGAGGGGTTCGAGGATCTCAAGAAACCGCTAAATACCATGAATACCAATAATCCGTTTGTGAAATGCCAGATAACGATTTTCACGCAAAGCAACGGAAACGGTTATCAATCGATGAATAAGAACGATAATTACCAACGTCAATTCTTCCAGTTGCAAATGACTGACGTCCGCTAGACGTCCGTATGGATCGATCCACAGAACCGATATATTTCTCGGCGTCACGAGCGCGACATCGAATTCGTACGCGAGAACCGGGCTGGCCAGTGGTCCGATACCACCGATCAAATTTCTGAACGTCTGTTCCTTCTGATCGTAGTCTGTTCCTACAGCTAGGCTCTGTATCCTGTTGACCCACACTCCGGTTACTGATAAATTGTGCCTCAATTTTACCATCGCTTCCAGACGTTCGGGATTATCATTTTGCAGAGTGGACGATTCCTGAGTCTTCGTGCAGGGCGTCTCGACACCTATGAGAATTGCATTGAATCTGTTCTCCCGAAAGTAAGCGATCGTCTCCAATAGTTTAGCTGCTCGGGCTTCCAGCTTCAAGCTCGAGACGAAAAGCCTGGCGAGTGAATGCGATATCGTCAGCAGTGCGTCGTCGGCAAGAGGACTAAGATCGGCGTAATGATGCAAGCTCTGCCAGTACATGTCGTAACCCTTCGTCCTCGTTCGATTGCTCTTCTCCGGATAAAGCCACTCCTCGACCCTATCGATTATCCGTTGATCTATTACAGGCTCGAATTTTCTAGCGAAGAACAAATTTCTCTCGGCGGTATTGTGAATTCTTGGGAAATCCTCGAGCTTGAAGTCATTGGGGCTGCAGCCACACCAGTCGACGACCGCTTTGTACTGACACTTGCAGCCGAGCTTTCTCTTCCAATTGGTAACGTGCAGATTATTGTCGACGTAGGTGTCGCAGAAGCGGGAATTTCTCAGGACGGTATGGAAAAAAGATTCAGCGGGTAGCAAGGTGTACTCGAATATCTTGAGAAGTCCGGTTACCAGCGGATCTGGGTTTGGATTCGCAACGTACTCTACGAAGTCTCGACTCAGAGCCACCCAGTCACTTCCACCGTCAATTTGTATCCCTGTAAAAGACGATTAACTTGATAAATTGTAAAATAATCTCCCTCCTAAATAAAACAAATAGATACATCGAATTAATAAGAAAAACATTATTCGATAACAATATTAAGCTGTCTCGTCGATACCTTTCGGCAACTTCCTGTCTCCCACCCGCCACATTCGCGCCTCGCATTCGACGAAAGTCTTGTCCAGTCCCTGCTTCGTTATGAAACGCTGAACCTCACGACCGTGCGACTTGACAAAGTTCAGACCCCTGTTCCACGTAAGAAAATCAGTGAGATGCTCGTTACTTTTTATTGGGAAATCTGACTCCGATAAATTGACGAGAAAATCCCACTGATGAGGATGCTCGAGCATCTGTTGAGCCGAGCTCAATAGAGTAGTCAGCAAGCTGGCACCACCCCAGATACTCGCGTGCCTCAGACCTCCACCCTTCGCTACCTTTATATTTTTCGCTCGGCAACTCTTCTCCACCTCCAACATCTCCCGATATAGATAATCCTGCCTCTGCAACAACGAGTTCATGTTGTCCCACATTAATTCCGTTCCAACTCGGTCCCGGTGATACAAAATTAGCAGCTCGTCTCACGGGACCCTCTAGACCGAACGATATAGGCTATAGTTACCGCATCTACGTGTATGTAGTAGAGATGCGACGGATGATACAGCACGTTGATCAGACGCTTGACTTGCCGACTGGCTCTTCCATTCACGGTCAACAAAAACCCTATCCTCACTGGTCGTTCCTTGACAATTTTTGCACTAGAGTTTCTTGCCTCTTGGACTTTGAATCCTGAAAATTATAGAATATTATTACGAACTCAACGTGTTTCTTAGAAACATCGCCGAACTTTAAAAAAGATTTGTACATGTAACAAATATCTTTTGCCCACAACCGTTCACCATTTTTTTTTCGTCTTATTTTTTTGCCACTTTTATAGTTAAAGATAGTGCTGTAAAAGAAGATTTTTTCTTTGCGGACAAGAAACGTTTGTTAAACGCACAAACCTTTTTTAACTGTGTATCTTGAAGTAGTGATTACTTTGAATGCCAGTCCGGAAAACATTGATAGTTAGATAACCACCACAGGACTGTTTTGGATCCCCAGGGCACTTCATGTTGCAGCTGGAGTCGGGGAGCCTCTTTACCTGGGGAGGTTCTTCCATTCCGCAGAAACATTCGATTCTGCAAATTTGTTACATTCTCAATTGCATACGTTGTACAAAGACTTTACCATTCAACAAAATAAATAAACATGGATAAACACAACGAAATCTAAATGTAAAAAAATAAATTTTACAAAAATGGTCCAACAGTCCATGTTCAAAAGATACTCACGAATATTCTATTCCCGCATAAAGATATCCGGACTGCAGGCACATAAAAGCGCATAGCACCGGTGAATTGTTGGCCTTGTAAATAGCGTAGTACCCTGGCAGTACCCTGACAGTCTTGTCGTCCTTGAAGCACCCTAGACTGTCCGGCGAATTTTTGAAACCTACAGAGTGCGGACACGAAGAGTATAGTCTTTCGGGATACAACAAGCCTTGCTGGCTAAGGCACGTCGCATTGACGATGCGTTGTTTGCACGTTTGACTGTGAGCCCTTGTCACCGCGCTGACTGCCTCTCTGCCTACGACGTCGCAGATCGGCGTGAAGTCCAATGATTTTTTGTCCAGCTTCAATCTCACTGTACGATTATTCACTTGATTCTGCGAATTTTTGTCGTTACTCGATCGTTTGTCAGGCGGCAGTTTCAACTGACGCGAACCTTTTGGCAGGCCCTCGCCTTCCTCGGGCTGTGACGAGCCACCCTGCGATTTAATAAAGGGACATCTGTATTGCGTACATTTTTTCAATTGGGGAGAGATGTCAAACGTAGGGATATTGTGAGCGGGTCACAAGTACGCCGACGAGTGACAGATGTGTATGAAGGTTAGCGAATTCTCTCACCTCGCCCGAGAACGGCCGAGCGGGTCTTCGGGCTTCGTTCTCCAACGCGAAGAACTCGTAAGCTAGATAAACCTGCACGCACAATATTGTTATTACGATGACGAAGAATATCCGATATTTCCTGAGGCAGCTCGAAGATCGTCCTTCGAGCTGACCCCTCATCGTCGCCATCTTCCCCGGACCCGACAAAAAAAAATATCATTAATAAAAAAAAAGTTATTGTATCACGACGGGACGAGATCCATTTCGAGGCAGATTTTCATTGATCATCATTTTTGCCCTCCCGCTTTCTGGTAACCTCGAGAACTCGTCATCGCGCCATCTGGGTGTTTGCGACGCAAGTATTGTATTCCCAGCTACGTTCGCGATGGTCAGTGACGAGCGGGTTTATACATTACCGGTCAAATAATAGAACGCAAAGGCCCCAATTCTCGAGTTCGCTCGAGATCACTCAAGATGTTTGAATGGTCGAGACGAACGAAACGAAAAATTGGTATTCTCGAGTTCGTTCGACATGGCTTTCGAACGACATCTCGTATGCGACTTATGTATACCCTGATAGACAAGCGCCACGAAAAGTAGCAACATTGGCGCGATATTTGCGACATGTGCGGCACATGTCGCAATTATTGCGCCCACTGCTAATTTTTGTGCCGCTTGTCTATCAGGGATGCAGTATTGCCAAATCGCTCTGTTCACTGCTAAGTCAATCAACAGCTTAGTCTGATAGAAAGATAGCTGTTTGAAAAAAAATGCGGAGGTTTGGAAGTAGGAGAATATTAGTTATATTGACTGTTGACTAAGAGATGAGACTCTAGTATTATTCTAGTTTTTTGTCTTCAAAGTCGATCACATGTTTGGTGTATAATACTTAAAAAGGAATGTCATGTTATTGCTGATTTTTCATTTAACATCGGATTATGATACATTACAAATGTGTTTATTGTATATTTGTCTCCATCGATCTTCTCAGTATTGAAAAATTATTTGAAGGAAAATTTCAATCGTATAATTTTGAAAACATCAACTGTTTTGCCTGAACGGATTTATAACGGTTCAATAATAAGCGCCGTTTTGTTGCCCTGGTGAAAATATGTCTCTGGCAATTTGCCAGAAAAACTCTAAACAGACCGTTTCAGTGATTTTTATCGATTTTCTGAAATTGTTCTCAGACTTTCTCTGCTGTGTGTTTAGTATCTCTGCCATGTTCTTGGCACAATCTCCAGCAGTCACAATATATCAGAGAAATTCAGAGTATTTTCCGAAAAATTATGAATGCCTCTGATTTTTATCTGATAAAGTACGTCAAAAGAACATCCGAGCTGCCTCTAAGATTTACTCATTCTGTTACTCGGACGAACTGCAGACGTATTCAGAGAAAATGCTATTTATTTACTAAAAAAACTCTGATTTTCTCGGATAATGTTTATTTTGAGAATTTCAAAGAACTTACGAGTTCACACTTAATCTGCTTTTTCTGGTATTTGTGCAAACAGTAATCAGTAAACAATAATTTATGTTTACTTTGTATGAGAAAATGAGCGAAAATTTGACTTTTTCTGAAAATAGTTTCTGAATATAGGAGAGAAAAACAGGCTTTGAATATCAACCAAGTTCATAGTTTTTCAGAGAAGTTGACAGGGAAAATCAGAAATTTTCAGAACAATTAGAAATATTGAAATTCAAAAAAATCCTTAATTTTTTCTGAAAAGTGCGAAAAGTGAAAGAAATTCAGAGAAATTTTCCGAGACTTTCAGATATATTTTTAGAGATATTCGGAGAAATATTTTCACCAAGGTGTAAAATGGAAAAAAAGTATTTTCATCAAGGGTTCGTCGGGACAATTGCCAATACGCACAACACGTGGCTTGCAGTAAGGCGATTCGTCGGTATGATTCGAGTGACCATAAACGCGCAAGGCATTTTCTTGCATGTACCTGAACCCCTGTATATTTATGAAAAATAGTTTTAACAGAGATTCCGTATGCAGATAGACAAAAGACGGCACAGCAACGGAACGGTGCACTGATAAAAAATACGGTTGAATTAACTAAGATTCGGGCAGGGACATTCAACTAAAGATTTTGTTGATACAGGTAAAAAATTAGTTAGTTCAACAATTTGTCGGGTGTTTTCACCAAAATATTTTTGGGTCATTCAAATATTTTGTTGGACCAACGAAATATTTATTTGAACGTCCCTGCCCGAATCTTAGTTGATTCCACTGTACTTTTTTTATCAGTGTGGCGGTACCGATGGTACAATGCAGATAGTTAAAAAAAACGTGCGTAGTAAAAAACACATGTTGTCACGACCCCTTTTTTTAATAGAACTGTTTAGACAACTAGTAGCTTAGACAAGTAATAGGAAATAAAAAACAAAGGCCTTTCTGTTCCAACCACAGTCGTGTGAACACTGAAATTTTATCCGCGCAATACCATGGAAAGTACAGTAGGACATTATGTTAGTGAAGAGCAGAATCAACACCTCATAGCTTTAGTGAATAGCAACCCTAAATTGATTTCCGGAAAATTCACAAGTGATTTTACAACCAAAGATTTGGAGCAACTGTGGACTACGATCAGCGACGAATTGAATAAAGCACAGGGAGCAATGATCAGACGGAAGGTTCACCGAGAGTAAACCGACGTTCGCAGCCGTGCATTCTCAATCGCATCGGTTTCGATGCGAGCGAGGGTTCACCGAGCGTAAACCGACGATCGCAGCCTTTTTTCATAATCGTCGGTTTCGACGTGACCGAGGGGTCACCGAGAGTAAACCGACGTTCGCAGCCGTGAATTCTCAATCGCATCGGTTTCGAT
>JAPYZD010004105.1:0-11818 GCA_030522725.1 Ichneumoninae sp. B BG-2022a
GATCTCCTGATGGATCTCCTGATGGATCTCCTGATGGATCTCCTGATGGATCTCCTGATGGATCTCCTGATGGATCTCCTGATGGATCTCCTGATGGATGTCTTGCTTCGTATCTTCGACCCTGTTAAGACATAGAGCAGAATATCCAGCAAGATAGAAAAATCAGAAAAACCAGGCATTTATGAACAGCAGTGCACGCTTGGGATAGACAGTAGCTTTAGCGTTTTTCCATTGTCCAGAATTACGGATTTGTAAGTGACGAGGGTAATTATATGGCCTGTGGAACGAATAGTAAAAACTACATTCTTAAGGTGTTGCAACGAGATTTTTTCGACAGAGACGGGGTTTCCGGTCGAGGAATCTATTAGCCTGTTCCCACCGGTGGGTCCGCCAGACCACGATCGTTTAGCGAGTCCAAACTTTGCTGCAACTGCAAATAAGAACTTTAGAGCCGACCGCAGGCTGTGGTAGTCGCAACGAAAATAAAAACTAAAACTTTCTTTCGTAAAAAGAATCTCGCCGGAGACTCTGGAGAAAACCCAACTTCAAATCGCGACGCGGTGCCGGGGTGATTACGAAATACACGAGAGAATTTGGAAAGGTCTCCGATAGAAGTAGCGCGTTGCATTCATTAGCGATGTTTTCTTCCCTCGGGGCCTTTTCTTTCCCTCGACTATCATTAGTGAAAATATGGGCTGAGCGAACCAACAAGGGCGCCTCTTACTTACTCGCAGAGAAACACATACGCCCTTCTGTTTTCAGTCGGGCTAGTCGTATGAGTCGTGTATTTTTGGGAGTTGCCGGACAGAAACAAGTTTCCATATTGATCGTTGCGCAATGCGACTTCGTTATTTTTCTTTGCATACAGAAGGCAGCAACCACGACGAAAACGTGCGGCACGGTTGTAAGGTCTATTTTGGTGTTTCGGTGTATGTTTTATTTTTTTTTTTTAAATTATTTTCTTACCCCTTGACCTCACGGGGTAGAAAACCACCCTAGACGATAATTGAGTTCAACTATCTGATGGTTTGTGCAGGCCGGTAATAACCTCAGTTGCTCACAGGTTTTGGCACGAAAAAAAAAGAATTTTATAATATTTTATAATAATTATCGTTATCTTCAATTAACTACAATATTTAAAGAAAACTACACTTTCCTTCGCAAAAACTCAGATTTTTGACCATTTTCGTTCTTTTGGGCTTCAAGTGTGATTTTTACCCTCTAAACTTTAATAAAAGCGAATTTGCCGCATGCCATTATCTTCCTTATGAAAAAACGAAGAGTTTCATGTGCGGCAAACCCCATTTACTGCTCATAGGACCCTTGTTCGTAGAAGGAACGCGTTGGGGTGGATATTCCCCAGTCATTAGTTTGAAGGTAGAAAAAATTATACTTGAGTACGGTTAATTTTTTTCAAATAATTTTAATTATAACATGTCCGCTTACGGGTTTCGTGACCCGTTGCCAGCATTTTGCTTGCTCGATGAAAGTAGGAAAACTAAAGTCGGGAAACAATCGTGAAGATTCAGTCTGTTGGAAGCCAAAGAGCTGGTGGCTCTGAACACAGAAAACTATAGCAATTTCTGCATAAAGTGGAATTCAAGCTAAACATTGATAATCGCCAAAATGAAACTGTTTCTTGGTGAAAATTTCTCACGATGAATTGCCAGTTTCACGAACAAAAGACGAAAACCTCTCTCAAAGGCCGAGTGATATTCCAGTCACTTTGCGACTCTTCGCTAGAGCCAGCCTAATGAATAATTCACCGCGCTGTACATACAGTCAAAGCGCACAGAGTACCGTGATTATATTCCAATCAGAGACCAAAAAGACCGATGAATGAAAATGACAGATGAAGATAGCAATGGAACTTTTTTGAAAATGTCGGCCTGCAATTGAGCGCTGGAAATAATTGTGCACGATCGTTAGGTGATTACCTAATTACAGTCCCACGAAGCAACAAGTCGTTCTCGCGACCACATATATTCGTTTAAATATTGTTTCTTCCAATGTCGTAGTTTCCACTGGCAAATTAACCACTGGCCTCTGAACTTCGTGTACGTCATCCAATCGACTGCACCAGTTCGCGATATCACGAACTACCTTTAAGATTGATTACTGACGGTTTTTTTTGGACCTTGTTGAAGCTTCATTGCGATCTTGCTGTCTTTGATGGTCGTTCAAGGGCATAGAAGTTAGCAACGATGCTCCAACGAAATTATTGACAGCTGTCATGTTTCGCAGAAAGTTGCTTTCCATGCGAGCCGATAATATAATGTAATGTCATATACTAATATAATAATAAAAATATATTTGTAGTAATTAAAATTACATATATATAATAATAATCATATAATATAATAGAATAATTAAAAAAAAATTGTTTCGTCGGAAAATAAATTATTTGACAAAGATGAGCAATGAGAGTATCTGGCAATGAGAGTATTGGAGCAACGTTGCTAACTTCCGTCTCGTGGTCGTTCAGGGATAATATAATTTTCAATTCTCGTGGCTATTGGACGATTCGCCACGTGCGATAGAGGTTCGTTTTAATACTAATACGTTTAATATAAATACATGAATATAAAAAAACAAGGAATATATAGATAGGACAACTACCTGCGATGGCTCGAATACGTAACACTTAAAGAACTAACAAACAGAACAAAACCGTCGATTCTCCGAACGGTACAAACATCCAATAGGCGTATCAGTTTCCGCGTGACGACAATCACGTTTCAATCGATTACAATACCGATTTTCTATCGTACAATCTCCGAGATACTCCCGGCTTTGAGCATCGTCTACCGGACGCGACGAACGACGTCGCTCGGTCGGTAAAAGCGATCAATCGATCGCGATCTACTTAATAAGGTAAGAGGCCCAGTTTATGACACTTCCACGCAACTCTCTCTCTCTCTCTAAACAAGGAGGACCAAGTGTCGCAGTTTGTGACCGGCCAAACGCGCGCTACCCATTGCACCCAGAAAAAAAATTTATTTGACGGCCACCGTTTATTAAGATTAAGTAAAATATTTATTTGATTTAAGTAACTATTTACTTAATGAAAATAAATATTAATTTCATTTAAGTAACTATTTACTTAATTTAAATAAATATTAATTTCATTTAAGTAACTATTTACTTAATTTAAATAAATATTTATTTAAATCAAATAAATATTTTACACAATCTTAATAAACGGTGGCCGTCAAATAATTTTTTTTCTGGGTGTGGCTGCATGTCAAATGGTGGGGGGAGCCGACTATGCTAGAGGTACCCCAGTCACAAACTTGGTCAGTGTCACAAACTGGGCCGTTTACCTTACGCTCGTAAAAAATGGGACGTACGACGCGCCGATCAATGTTCAACATTCTCGGCCAAGCTCGAGCTTACGCTTTGCACCCGCGTACGCAAGATCGTTCGAGGTAATAGTTTCTTTTTTATTATTAAAAAAAATTAAGCAAGTGGTATAAGGGCGGAGACGATTGCCCACGCAACTCTCAGGAGAACGTAGCCGATTAGAAGCTTGAAGGCTTGGTGGATCCAGTACAGCCTGGAAAATTGACAAAACACAAAAATTATGGTAGCTGCGATCGCTTCGCAATTAGCTCATCAATGAGCCGCATAGCCGTTGACTGATCGTCATACCTTTGCCATTTAACTCGCGCCATTGGCAAAGTATCCCGTGGATCCTTGATCAGATAAACTCTAATTCCTTTGAAGTAATTCTGAAAATACGTGTCCCATGCCAACGCCTTTATGTCGAAGAAGAATTTCTTGCGATCGTCGTCCGTCAGCTTGTTGTGCATTGCATTAACATGATCGTTGGAAAAGTCCCATTCCTGCGTCGAGAAGTAGCTCAGCACGTCCATGAACTTGTGGATCTTCTTGTAAACCTTGAGCAAGCTGCAACACAAAAGTTAATCACTGATTCGGTCGATCGGATTTTTCGGCAAAATGGAGATAACATTTATGAACATTTTCGAGACCTTGGTTGTTTTCCGACGCACACCGTCACCGTGTCGACGACGACAGCTGGCAGCAAGTGAAGGAAGTACACGTACAGGAGATTAATAAGTTTGTATTTGTTGAGTGTGAAACTATAATACCAGATTGCCTTGCTCGTTGGATATTCGATTCCGTACTTTGACGTCATGTCTTCGAGGTCGTTGTACGTTATTGGATTATCTTTTGACACGTAATTGTAAACTGGTATTTCGTTGTTCTCGGGACTGTTCCTGAAACAAAACAAACGAAGAAAGACAAAATTAATGAGTTTTGTCATGACAAAGATTTTCCGAATGTCGATTCTGCAATCGAAACGGAGAGGCGTTTGAGGAATAAAATTCTTGCCTGTTTATGTCGACGACGTCCCAAGCAGCCGAGATCATGGCATTGACAGTCATGTCGGCGGGAACGACGTTCGCCTGGACGGAACCGTCGCAGTACAAGGTGTGAAGCAATCCACTTGCAGCACCGGCCGTTACACCGGTAGGGCCGTACATGTTGTTGATCCATCCCTTCACAGGTTCCTGATACGTGGATATAACTGAAAAACAGAAAGAAATTTATCATCCTGACGTGATGAACAAGTTTCGTAGGGGACAGCGGGACAAAATGGGACAGTCGGGCAAAACGGGACAATGAGGACAAAACTCAATATTCCAATAACTTTTGGATGCCCCATTTTGTCCCAACGATACATCTGGATTTTCAACCCCGTTTCGCCCCATGGACTACCATATCCACCATCCAAAAGTTATTGGAAAATTGCGTTTTGTCTCATTACCCCGTTTTGCCCCGCTGTGCTATTTTGCCCCGCTCTCCCCTATTTTAGCTGCCCAAAAAAATAGAGAAGGTCGAGACGGTAAAGGTCGAGCACTTTTTGCCTATAGCAAACGACCATGCCTTCTTTTTAACACAAAAGCGATACGAATGTTCGCAATAAATTTCCTTCTGCGTTATAAAAAAAAAAACACTTCCAGGTCCGTCTGTCAATTTTTACAGATTATTTTTAGCACATCAACTTGTTATTTGAATCGTTCGAAGCTTGCGTATTGGCAAATTTTAGGTCCTCGTTAAACAAGGATTCCGCACGTGAAGGTTTAAACTAACCAATCGCCGGCCTGAAGATACAGATGGGTATATTTGCGGCTTCTTTCTGCACGATGTTCTCGGCAACTGCTTTAGTGTATGAGTAGGTGTTCGGCCATTTTCCCAATATTCTGTAAAAAAAATTCAAAAATATATATGTACTTGTCAAGCTCATTCGAAATAATGATGAAAGCTTTCTTCGGGATGATTGATCTTTCAAAAGGGCAAAGATTGTTCGATCTCCACAAAATAAGTGGAAGAATTCTAAACGGTCGGTAACAAAATCATTACAGTTTTTTTACCGACCGCGGTAACGAAGCTCAAGCTGCTCAAACTGCAAAAAAATAGTTACCAACGTTTCTTATTCACAAACTTCCACAATTCTTTTCTTGTCAATTTTACAAAAAAAATCTTATCCATTTTACAAAAATGTCTGACAATTTCCCGAATATTTTTATAAAATTAACAAGAAAACAATTATGGACGTTTGTGGACAAAAAAGGTTTGTTAAATGTACAAATCTTTTTTACTGTGTGAGCTGTTATCTCTTCGTGGAGAAATTTTTTACTTAACGAGGCCGTGACCAAATTTCGTTATCGCTACAAGCGTCAATGCAAATTCACAGGGACGTTAAGAACAAACCAACTTTAAAAAAGCAAACTATGTATTTCTTTTAAAGACTACCATTGAACTTAATATGAACCTACTGTGGTGTTATGGCATCGGCGAGATGGTCGTCGGTGCACTGCATCATGGTTATCAGTTTGTCTGCGTCGATCGGCGGATCGTAGAGCTTCTCCTCGATGGGATTTCGCGTGCAGTGAGCGTACGCCGTCGATACGTGAACGAAAGACTGCAACGAGACAAAATTTAAAACTCAGTGCAGGACGAATCGTCTTGGTTAAATACGTAAAACGCAAGGGGTTGGGATGTCGGGTTGATTAAAGAACCGGAATATCAGCGGCGAATGGTCGGATGGACCGAATGTGACAAATTCGGTGCTAGTGAAGTTAGCAATTCGTAAATAGGTTCAAGATTTATGAGCCTGAAGATATCTGCATTACATCAAATTTCATCTTTGCATATAGGGTAGAGCGGGGCAAATGGGGCAACGGGGCAAAACGGGGTTTTTGGGCAAAACGTCATTTCCAATAATTTTTGGATGCCCGAATTCGCCCTATCGGATACATCAGGCTTTTCTGCCCAGTTTTGCCACCTTGTCCGATACAAAAATGATTGGAAAATTTAGTTTTGCCCAAAACCCCCGTTTTGCCCCGTTGCCCCATTTTGCCCCGCTTTTCCCTATATAGAACACCTATCTATCTATCTTAGATCTTTGCATCTTTGGCAAGTCTCCGTCAAAGCACTGCTTTATGAATAAGATAAAATTGTTTACTTGTAGAATTTTATTCTCTAAATGAACTTGCCCGAAGGAAGTTCGTGCGACGCTAAACACAGCCGACATAATTTCATGCAGTTTAGTCTCATGCAGATACCTTCTGGATTATTCCGATTTCGACATAGGCGGGCTATAGGCGCGTCAGTGAAGCGATTCAACAGGCCCCTTCTGACAGATGGTCAGTGATGCGGGATTGCAAGGGGGCCAATCCTATTGTGAAAAGATCCACATATACATATAGATGGGGGGTCCGTTAGTACCGAAACGGCACTAACGGGTGAGGAGAGGGAGCCACGCGTTGCAGCGCCTAAGAGTGGGATGGGGGTGTGTCTTATAAAGGGTTTAAATAATCAGAGCCTGGTCAGAGCCCGAGGGGGCAGAATAATCAGCCCCCTCGATCCAGCCCCCTCCCTCTTGGATACCCTCCCCTCTCTAAGGGGACCTATAATATTTCACTCTGGGGGAGGGGGGGGGGCGCTTCACTGAACGGGGAGAGGGTCCGTACATAACGAAACTGACCCTTTTTTCGTTGCTATAAAGAGGAAAAGGGTGACTTTCGGAAAAGGGTTCCCTTCCTATAGGGTAAAGCTGAACCCCCCACCCCGATTTCTTGACATGGCGGCGGTGGCGATGAGACTTTTATATATTGTTTTTATGTCAAAACCAGGAAAACTAGATCAGACAGTATAGTAGGGGCCTCAATGGTGGATGCAATTTTTTTGTGTATTTAAGGGAATGTGTTAGTTTTTGGTCAACGGCACAGTGATTGGCAATGAGGAATCAATAAGATCCATTGTCTGTTTTCACGTCGATGTAAGATCCATTTTCAGCGCTTGGATCAAGCGCTAAAAGGATCGATCGAGTTACCAACCTTGAGCTTGGTCATCGTCTTGCTCAACGTTATCATGTCCCGGACACCGTGTACGTTAATCGATACGGCGAGTTTAATCTTCTCGTTGAACTTCACGGTAGCGGCGACGTGAAATATGATGGATACTTCGTTGATCAACGTTGTTCTGTCTGTCTCCGATATACCCAGACCCGGAAGACTGCAGTCGCCCTCGATAGCCACGATCTGATGGCGGAACTTGGGCTGTTCCTCCTTAAGCCTGTCGAACAGCTAAAAAAAATGTAAGGTCATTCTTGCGAACAGCGTTCACTTCGCATAAGTTTCAGAGAAATGAGAGGGAATTGTAAACACTTCTCGATGGTATCAAAATCTGAAAAAAATCAAGAGTATTAAAGATGCTGAAAATATTAATTCTGCATAGTAATAATTCCAAAATGTTATTAACAAATTGGTGAAAAATAAAATGTTTCAACAAATCTCACGGAAAGATAACTTTTGTTTTATGAAAATGATTTGTACATTTTTGTAGATTTTTAATTTCACTTTGAATTTTATGACTCTACACGTTTTTCCCATATAAAAAAATTTTAAGTGCGTTTAAAAATCTGAAAAAATGCATACGTATTCAGAATAGTGAACGAAGCACGTTCTTAAAAAAAAGTTAAAGCTTTCAAGATATCTTGAACAATTTAATTTTTCATAAATTTCTTAATAACATTTTGGAATTATTACTATGCAAAAATTAATCGTTTCAGCACCTTTAATATGCTTCGTTTTTTTTCAGATTTTTACACCTTCCAGTATGCAATTCCCTCTCATGTCTCTGAAACTTATGCGAAGTGAACTCTATTCGCAGGGACCAGCTTAATTGGATATCAAAGTTTTTTGAAGCTCGTCGTCAGAGGTTCAAGTTAATACATGCAACTTTCAGTTATTTAGTTACCGGTTCGTCGAAAATTTCTTCGGCACGTTCATGAGGAGCCTTTCCCTTCTTCGGACGAACGAGTAGATAAACATTCGAAATACCGGGGCAACTGCGCAGCAGCTTCTCGACCAAGAGTCTCCCCAGGAAGCCGGTGGCGCCCGTTATGAAAACACTCTGTCCAGCGTAGAAACGCTGTATCGGCGTGAGGTTCGAATTGTCCGACATAATCTGACCGATCTTCAGAGCAGACTCCGTCGAAGTCCCGGCCCTGGACGATCCGTTCCCCGTCACTACGACTTCCTGGCCTCCCGACTCCAGGAGAGCTTCGACCATCGTCAGCGAATCTGAGAAAAAAAAGAGAATTCAATAATATAAAAATGTAATTTTTTTCACGTCGCCACTGTAAATTCACTCCACGTAACGGACATAGGGTATTCCCACATACAACTACGTGTCGGAGAGTCGGAGCGCGATATTAGCATCCTGAGGAATTCCAAAGTACGTTCGCGATATTGATGCGTATTTCCGAGTGCGAGAGGTGCGTTCGGACGAAAAATTCTTCGCAGTCATCGAGCATTTCGCGAGTGCGAAGTGCAGAATAAAGGGGGGACGGAAGAGAGGGAGGAAGAAAAGTAAACGAACGTTTCGAGCTCTCTCGTGTCTCACCCGCGCGCTTGAGTGCAACGAGTTATCGTTAATGGCGTTGCACCTTTTTTTTATTATTATTCACGAGCCACAGAAAACGCAAGTCACCGTTGCCGATCGCAGGCGAATCATCCGCTCGGCCGCGAGATCCAGCAACAGCATAAAATGCTGTTACCGGTTCGGTCACTGACATTGAATATAATGTGTCCTCGAGCGAATTCGAAGAATCCTTAGCCACCGTTAGGTACGCGCAGTAAAATAAAATATGGTCTTGACTTCATCTTACTTTTTTTGTAATTGGAGAAACAACTTTATTGTTTTTTTTTCTACCGTCGTGTCTGCTGTCGAGATCTTTGACCGAAAGCCGAAACCTCAATGGCAAGAGGAGATTCGTTTAATGAGCGTTGCGCTACGGAGTCTCTCTTATATATCTGAAGAGGGAAAAAAAGGAAAATCATAGCAGGTATCACGCGTATTTCGGAGAGCTGATTAGTCACGATGCATTTTAATCAACGATCGAGACCGCTCGATCGTTATCGCGTAAAACGTGCCGTCCACCCCAAACGGCTCTTTGCACTCCGAAAGACAAACTTAAAATATTTGTCGATCGTCACGAACGCGCATCCGCGGTTTATTCGAATTTTCTATGTTTTTTCTCATACGCTGTCCGTCTCTATTGCCGATTAGATAAAAAGCTTCCGAATCTGTCGAATCAATTCGAAGATTCATTAGCACTGTTCGTCACTGGAATTTCGTTTCCTGACTCGACTGCATCTTATTTTTTTTTTTTTTTTTTTTTTATTGGAGAAACCTAATTTGATTGTTTTTTTTTTCTACAGTCGTGTCTGCTGTCGAGATCTTTGACCGAAAATTAAAAACTTAATAGTTAGAAGAGATTCGTTTAAGCAGCGTTGCGCCACGGAGTCTCTCGTATATATCTGACGAGGGGAAAAAAAAGGAAAATCATAGCAAGTGTCACGGGTAAACACCCGTGACACTTGCTATGTATGACGGAGAGCTGATTAGTCCGACTTCGCACGTTGGCACGAGACGCGTAATCGTCGCTTTTTCTTTTGACTCGGTCAAACGAAGGAGACGCCAGACGTTCGCACGCGAGCGACGTACTTGTCGTGCACTTTCGTACTTATCTTTGGACACGTAATTATCGCCTATCATCTAATTACGAGACGGACAAATTCCTCGCTACCGAGCCGATATGTGGTGTTTTAGTGTTAAAAAAAAATAATAAAAACAAACCGAAAAAAAAAACATGGAAGGAGTTTTGTCAGATACGGAGGAAAAATAATACACTGAGCGAAAGAAATTGTTGGATTAAGCAAATGCGCGGTGACGTAGGAGAGACCGGGGCAAAATGGCACAGCGGGGCAAAATGGCACAGTGAGGGCCAAACTCAATTTTCGAAGCATTTTTTGATGCCCCATTTTGTCCCAACTATACATCCGGATTTTCGAACCCATTTTGCCCCACGTACCACCATCGCCACCGTCCCAAAGTTATTGGAGAATTGAGTTTTGTCTCATCCCGTTTTGCCCCGGTGTGCCATTTTGCCCCGCTCTCCCCTACGTTCAAAGGTGCATTCGGTTGGTACAACAAAAATGTTTATGTCAATCGACAAATTTTGAATAAATTGAAGGAAATAATTGTTCAACGAAACGATGGTTTATTTATACCAAACAAATAACAGCTTTTAACGTATGTCACTGCGACGTTTGGTTAATCGAACCAATTTTTTTCTCAGTGTAGCAATTTATGATGCTAGTGCGATAATAGTACATTACGACACTAGTGCCGAAAAACTTTTTCCGATGCGTGTGAGTTTGCAACGCGAGCCGACACCGAGTGTTGCAATCACACGAGTTATAGGTTTTTCGCACGAGTATCGTACAAAATTTTACTTCACAAGGTGTGAAAATTAGAGTTTTGCGCACGCGAAGCGGGCGTAAAACTGCCATTTGCGCATCGAGTGTAATAAAAAAAAATACGCGGGTGGAGACTCGGCTGTCGTCGATGCCAGACGCATCGCTATGTAGCACCGCCGAGTGAAAGTTTGATCGTGAACTTCAAGTGTTCGCGCGACACGCTTAGCTCAAGGAAAAAAAGAAAAGAAAAAGATAAGCGATGTTATCGGTAGCCGCGGCGTAGCTCAAATTTAATTAATGAATTTGATCCCCCTTCGGTGATCTGATTTCTCCCTGCCATTCGCCGTGGGCATAAAAAATATCGAGCCTTCACATTTTTTTTTTTATAATTGTCAATACAACACTTTCGTTATACAGAACTACATACATTTTTATGTACGATTATAATTGTTTTTTTTTTTTTCCAATCCGTGGTCGTAATTACCCGGGAGAGCATCGTAGCGCAGGAAGTAAAGAGAGGTTACGACTTTCTCCAGCGCAGAGTACTCATTGACATGACGAGGTGAGGTAACCCGACGTTGGGACTCAGCTGGCTCGGTGAGAGATGATCGATTCCCGCTGGACCGATGAGAGTTTCCCACGCGATCGCGCTTTCATCTCCGGGCGCCCCGTGCATGAACCCGCGGCGATTGATAAAAATTGCGGTTGCGCGATTTTTTTTCTTGCCTATCGTGTGCCTCGGCCGCTCGTATGACTTTCTCCGCAATCATTGCCTGCTATCGCGGGCTCTGGCTGCGAGGTAAGATTCCGGGCGCATCTTCATTTCTCATGGAAGAGCCATCAGTGTGCGAGCGAGCTCGTACGATTGATTACTGTTCGTCGAGGAAAATTATCCCACGAGCGGATTCCAAGAGTTCGAAGAACGTTGGCCTTACGGGTATACAGGGGGGGGGGGGGGCAGCTTGTCAAAACCCCAAAAAAACATTTTTTCGGGAAATTTTTTGGGAGGAAAAAAAAAAAGT
>JAPYZD010004106.1:0-11816 GCA_030522725.1 Ichneumoninae sp. B BG-2022a
TATTCTCCTATTTATTCTCCTATTTATTCTCCTATTTATTCTCCTATTTATTCTCCTATTTATTCTCCTATTTATTCTCCTATTTATTCTCCTATTTATCCTCCTATTTATTCTCCTATTTATTCTCCTATTTATCCTCCTATTTATTCTCCTATTTATTCTCCTATTTATTCTCCTATTTATTCTCCTATTTATCCTCCTATTTATCTCTCCTATCGGCGGACAACTTATCGCAACAACATTGACTCCTCAGGTATGGCGAAATCCAGGCGGCCGTCAAGATCTCGCTTTGCCCGGTGAGGGTTCGATCGCCGAATGGCGAGCCAAAGTGATGAACGAACGTTGGCGCGATTACACCCGCCTCGCCTGGGAGATCAGTCCCGTCCTCGCCGTTTATCTTCCTGTTCGTCTCAAGAACGCCGACACGATTATCAAGGAAGTTTGCAGACTGGTGAGGCTCAAGCCGATTCCTGTGATGCACGTCGCCGAAGCTTTGCAGTATCTCGTCACAACCGAGAGCCTCCTGAACGACGCGCCAGAGGTTTTTAATTTTTTTTTAATACTTATAGCTACAAATTACCTTACATTTTTACGAAGATAATGCTTTTTTCTTTTTGTTTTTTGTTTTTATTTGTAGCTGGTGCACATGCTGACTTGGGATCGCGTTTCGCCGATCCAAGCGCTGGCGTATTTCTCGAGACAGTTTCCGCATCATCCGATTTCAGCCCAGTACGCCGTCGACGTTCTCGGCAGTTATCCCGCGGACGCAGTTCTCTTCTACATACCACAACTCGTGCAGGCTGTACGTCATGACACCATGGGCTATGTTATCGAATTTATAAAAGCGATCGCGAAACGTTCGCAGGTTGGTTCCTCGCCGAAAGAACAGCGAAGTCTGTTCGACAGTTTCGTAACATTTTTAAAAATCTCAAATGCCTGTTTATTTTCTTTCACAGGTTGTGGCTCATCAACTTATCTGGAACATGCACACGAACATGTACATGGACGAGGAAAAACAGGTCAAAGATCCCGATCTCTTCGACATACTGGACTCGCTGGTTAAAAGCATCCTGGGCTCCCTTTCCGGACCGGCGAAACAGTTTTACGAGCGGGAATTCGATTTCTTCGAGAAAATTACTAATATCTCTGGAGAAATTCGTCCCTATCCGAAAGGTCCGGAGAGAAGGGAAGCCTGCTTAAAATCGTTGAGAAAAATTACCGTTCAACCGGGCTGCTACTTACCTTCCAATCCCGAAGCTATGGTCATCGATATCGATTACAACAGCGGAAGACCTATGCAGAGGTGAGGTCTCGTTACTTACATTTGAAGGAGATATCACCGATGCTGATTGGCAAAAAACTTGAAAATGTATCTTACACGTTTGTGACGTTAATAATTATTTTAAAGAACTCGACAAGGGAAATTATAAAATTTATCGGAAATGTACAATTTCGAATGAGCGTGATTACAAAAGGGTTCGGTTCAGCAATGTTTTCCAGATTAGTAAAAACTGAACATTTATTTTGCACGTTTCTGACGTTAATAATAATAATTACTTAAAAAGCGCAGAACAAGGGAAATCTCAAATTTATAATAAATTTACAATTCCAAATGAGCGTCATTTCAAAAGGGTTCGGTTCAGCAATGTTTTCCAGATTAGTAAAAACTGAACATTTATTTTACACGTTTCTGACGTTAATAATAATAATAACTTAAAAAACGCAGAACAAGGGAAATCTCGAATTTATCATAAATTTACAATTCCAAATGAGCGTCATTTCAAAAGGGTTCGGTTATCAGTAATGTTTTCCAGATTAGTAAAAACTGAACATTTATTTCGTACGTTTCTGACGTTAACAATTACTTAAAAAGCACAGAACATGGGAAATCCCAAATTTATCATAAATTTACCATTTCGAATGAGCGTGATTACAAAAGGGTTCGAAACTTTGCTTACCAATAATGTTCTCCGTTGTCGCTTTCAGTGCGGCGAAGGCTCCGTTCCTGGCACGTTTCCGAGTGCAACGTTACGGTATAAACGAGCTGGAGAATATCGCTATGGCCGTGTCAGCGAATGCCAAAGTCGAGACGAAATGTACCGGCCACGAAACTTGGCAAGCGGCGATCTTCAAAGTCGGTGACGACGTCCGGCAAGATATGCTCGCGCTTCAGGTCATCGGAATCTTCAAAAACGTATTCCAGCAGGTCGGCCTCAATCTGTTTCTGTACCCATACAGGGTCGTCGCCACAGCACCAGGGGTAACTTTATTGCAAATAATTTCGACCACGTAGAAAATGCCAACCATGTTAATAACCAAATTTTATGGAATTTTCAGTGCGGCGTCATAGAATGCGTACCGGATGCGGAATCTCGAGACCAGCTCGGACGCCAAACGGACATCGGCATGTACGAGTACTTCCTGACTAAGTACGGCGAGGAGAGCGGCAAGGAGTTCCAGACGGCGAGACGAAACTTCGTAAAATCAATGGCCGCTTACAGCGTAATTACTTATCTACTGCAAATCAAAGATCGTCACAACGGTAACATCATGCTCGACAAGGAAGGTCACATAATACACATCGACTTTGGATTCATGTTCGAGAGCTCACCGGGTGGCAATCTCGGCTTCGAGCCGGACATCAAACTCACAGACGAGATGGTTCTCGTGATGGGGGGAAAAATGGAAGCCGCACCTTTCCGATGGTTCATGGAACTTTGCGTGGAAGCCTTTCTCGCGGTGAGGTGAGTGTCGTCTATTTCAAATTTTGAGAAGTTAAAAAGAATTATCATGTAAGATCTCCGTAACATTATTCTCTTAATTTAGTGTTATGTTTAGTTATTTTTATGGCTAGGGTGAATTACCCATTGACTGAACACCCACCAATGAATGGACAAATCAGTATTTACCGGATAATCTCACTTACATGACAACCTAATGCACTCTATTTTTTATATTAAAACTAAATTATTGTAATTACCGCTGTGTCCAATATCGTGGCGCTATATGCATTGTATTGTACAAAAAAAAATTAACAACCGGTGGCAGTTGTTTTACAGCGAATCATAGTAAGGAGCCAGCTGTAAACACTCGTGATCGGAAAGCATTTTTTTTGTGTATTTCATGATTACTATCGGTAAGTTTTCATCAATACGGATATAAAAACGTTTGATCTTTAGTATATCAAGTAATTTTTGTGGTATAATTTTATATGTTTGAAGAAAGGAAAACTGTAATTAACTTAACTGTAAGCCACTTTATGGATATATTTGTACGAATGTTCATTCAATGGAGAAAGTGTTCAGTCATTGGGGTTCTCGGCAACGCGGTAATTTTTGTTAATTTTTGATAAATGCATAAAATTTGGTCACTTAAAAAAATCGTATGCAATATTTAATTGGTTTCTGAATAAACAGTACGTGTTTTATTTTTTTTCATACAAATGATATACGATTCTAAGGCCAAAAAGCCTGACATGCGCCTTACGTGTCCATTCAATGGGTAATTCACCCTACTTAACGGAGGATTTTACGCATTCTTTGATTAAAAATAAATACATTTTTAATTGCAGGCCTTATCAGGAAGCCATAATCTCTCTGGTCTCTTTGATGCTGGACACCGGATTACCCTGCTTCCGAGGGCAAACGATAAAACTGTTGCGTAGCCGTTTCGCGCCGATGGCCACCGATCGAGAAGCCGCTATTTTCATGCAGAACGTAATACGCAACAGCTTCCTGAACTTCCGTACGAAAACATATGACATTATACAGTATTACCAAAATCAAATTCCATACTAATTTTCTGACTTCGGTATTGTCGCAAAAAAAAAAAATTATTATGTACATACTGTAACTGGTGCGACGAAGCGCTCGAAGTTTGCACGGGGTTTCACGTTGGCTTGATGTACGGGTATTCTGACAGTTGCGACTATGTTGTAGAATTTTTGGTGTCGTGAAGGGTAAAGATATGATATAGCGTGGAAGTATTATTTTACCGTGCAACGATAGCGGTTGAAAGCTTGGGGAATTTACTACATACGCGCGTATGTACATTTGTACAGTGTGTGAATAAGCGATCGTGCATTGTAAGGGTCTGAGCACGAAAATATATCTACATTCCTTACTGGGCCAGGCGCCACAGAGGCAGCAGCGCACAGCACGAGATCGCCATGATAAATCTGTTGAATTGGATGCAAAAATTTTATCGAACTTTCCTTTCTGGAAATGTGCCAGGCGAGTCCGATACAAAAATATCCGACATCGGAAAAATAATTAAAACGAAATAATAATTAAATCGAAGGAATAATAAATTATAACTTAATTGACAATCGATGACTTACAAAAATTTAACAAGCCCGTTTCGTGAAAAAACACGGGCACTCGCGAGAGCTCGAGATCTAGAGAAATCGCGACGGAATTATTTCGGCGATTTGGCTGCGCTGCTTTGAATAGCTCTCTGTGGCATCCGGACGGTACGACTTATAATCTATGTATGTATCGTCGTCATAATATTTATTCTTTGAATTGTTCATTACCGGTGAAACAATAAATAAGCAAAGCAGTTACCCATAAATGATTTTCCCAGGACTCTGGCTATGAAATATTTTTATTTTTCCTCCCCTCTGCTATTTATCACATATATTACTCGTTTATTCGATACGATTTAGCCGAGATGTATTATTTTACCGTGAAACGATAGCGGTTGGAAGTTTGTGGATTTACTACACACGCGTGTATGCGCGGTCGTACAGAGTGTGGTTAAATAGTCGTGCATTGTAAGGGTCTGAGCACAGGAATATACCTAAATTCTTTACTAGGTCACAAGGCCGCTGCATGCAGACAAGATTACCGGGATAACTCAGCTGAATTATATCTCAAAACTGTATCGAACTTTCATTTATTTCACTCGGTGCGTAATTTCATTTATTTCAATACGAGTGCGTTTTTCGCACTCGTATTGAAATGTACTATTCTGGAATGGCACATTGCCAGAAAAGGAAGTTCGATACAGTTTTTGTATCCTACAAAAAAATATCCAACATTCAAAGAATATTTTATAATTAATTGACAAGCACTTGCTTAAAAAAATATCTCGAGGAAACGTGACGGAATTATCTCAGCGATTTAGCGATGCAGCATTGAGAAGCTCTCTGTGCACGTATGTATTGTTGCCGTAATATTGATTCCCCGACTTGTTCATTAGAGATGAAACAATAAATAAGCAAAACCATTGCCTATAAATGTTCCAAGGACTCTATTTACAAAAAAAAATAAAAAATTCTTTCGTCTTCAATTTATCACATTCATTACTTGTTTATTCACTATATTTCATTTTTTTTACACGATAAAATTATACAGACTGTGTGTATTTGTACAGGGCTATTTGGGCATATAAAGTTTGTTGGGTGTAGCTGGTTTCAGGGCGGCCGATGCCTCCGTTCTGCAATAACAACAAGAATACATTTATTTTTTATGGTAGAAATGATCAACTTTTAGAATGACCCTGAAGATATCTGCACGAAATCAAATTTCATCTTTGAAGAATAACCAATTGTTCACTTGTAGAATTTTAATCTCCAAGTGAACTTCCTCGAGCAAAGTTTGTACAATGCAAAATACGACCTTTATAACTTGATGAAATTTGGGCACATGCAGATATCTTCAGGATCGTCTTTAAGAAACACTGAAACAAGTGTTTCCAATACAGTTTTCATGAAATCAAGTATCAAATACCCAGCAGCTATCTGTTTCCCGATAGGGATGACCGTCGGAGGCATCACTTCTCGTCTTGCATCCCTGGTGTAGTAATAGATTTTCGAAGTTTTGTGGTAGGGTCCTCCGGGCACTTCGGGCGGAGGTTGGACACGCGCGGCGAGACGATCCGCGAATCTTAAGGCGTTCGTGTATCCTCTCTGAGAAACGAATATTTCAGTCGGACGCTCGAAATGAAAGGCCTGTTTTTCATTCGAACTCGAGCAACGATAAATTCATCGTAAATTTACAACTTTGACGTTACATAATTGAATCGCTTCGTTCCCGAGACGCAAACGTCAAAGATTTAACGAAATGGTTGTTCGAGCACGCAATCCAATGAATTATTTGTTCCGAGAAAAACAAACATCGCGATAATGTAAATGTGTCGACTGAACTGTTATAACAATTGCTCGATTGTTGGGACGAAGAGAAAAAAAGCTTCAAGTTCGAGGAAGCTCGACTTGGAAGAGGTTATGAAAAACTTACACCCCGAAAAAAAGCTCGCATAGCCGATATGAACGGTGTGACGGCCCGATGGTCCACCTTCGGTGCCATGATGAATTTAATTTATCTTCGGTGTCTTCCTGGAAATAAAAAAAAATGCCGATTTTTGTCACTCGATTAATTGTACTGTAGAAAAGTGATTGCTAACTGAAGTTGTCAAGAGGCACTGTGCTGCACTGTGATTTGATAGTTCAACGAAGCAACAGCTGTTTCGTCCGCGGCTGAGTTCTCGCTGTATATTATCGCAGTCGATACACGAGTTTTCCCGTGTGTTGAGACGTATCGTGTTATATGTCCTTCTTCTTCTTCTTCTTCTTATGTCGGTAACAAAGACTGTACTGAATGCCGTTTTGAAACCACAGTCCGCCGACGAAAAAGAAAATTGTCTTTCCCTGGGGAATCGGTCGATGCAGGAAATACAATTTTATTTCTTCGAACCTGGGTGGGACGCCGATTCAAACTCATCAGAAATTCGGAAAAACACGACTCCATCAGAGTCTCCCCTTCTAATTCAACACAATATAATAGGTAAAAAAACATCGTTTATTATACAGATGTAAGTCGTTTACATTTTTAAATCGCAAAAAATGTGTGCAAAGGCTCAAACCGTCGCTTGAAAGAAACTGAATTTCAGTGTGGAAAACGATAAGCATTTATTCTCGTCGCTCCCCCAAGCCGATCGAGGACGGACCCGGTTGCGCCGCTTCGCGATTCTCAAACTAATGCGACGAGTTATAATTTCGCCGATGAAACACACGAAGGAACATGTTAATCCTATAGCTAAGGTCACAAAAGCGAACCTCAAGTCGTCCATCGTCATGACCCTTCTCACCACATTGTTATTTACCTCATCATCATTCACCGCACCACTATGGATCTTTCTGAAAAAGCCTTCACCAGGGCGTAAACCACACTCATCCCACGTACTTATTCTTGCCTGCAATTTTTGTCCCAACGGATTGAAGTTCGAGAGCAAATAATACGTAAAGTCATTTTTTATTGTATCCCTGCTCAGATGTAGTTTATGCAAGTATGCGTTAAACACTGCATCTTTATATTCCACGATGCAAACAATTAAGGGATCGGAGAGTACAAATTTGATACAGTCATCTTCCACAACTGTGATGACTTGCCCGTCGAATAATGGAATCGTTTTCAGTATACCTGCATATACTTTCTGAACGTAAATTTTATAACCAAGATCTCTAATATCTTCTATCTTATTTACATGACGATGAGCTACGGTTTTTGTCAAAAGCGATGCCAAGTCGCCGGTGTAAATTCCTTGGAGAGTTACCACAAATACAAATAAACAGGCTAGATAAATTTTGGACTCCAAATTTTGGGGTAATCTCGGCAGACCCGCATTACAAGTTAGCCGTATAAGGTTCAATAGCGCCGATGTTACCGACAGGCGTAGAAAAAATTTGAAAAAAAGAAAGGTAATCAAATAAACTATACACATGCCAATCCGAGACTCTCTGTCAATTACCGACAAGATTTTTTCGAGTTGCGACTTATGAGCGGTGTGCTGGGTCACAGCGATAAATGCAACTTGATAGGTTGAATGGATTAGGCGTTGATACACAACGGATTGATTAACGGAGCGGGGGAACGGAATTCCGACAATACTCGTTTCATTCGAATCTTTGCATAGTGCAGTCGATGCATTCATCCCAATTACGATATTATCGACGAACCACTTATGCTCCTGCAAGATCACATCCAACATCTTTTTCCTAATATATGATATCCGTCTTACGATGGACACATTGTATTCACCCCTAAGGTAATTTATTACGAGCGAAGGCATCTCGATCTGGAGCGGATAGCCACCTAGATCGTTTGTCTTATCAAAATTTAAGGCATCGCAGGTTTTTCCCCCCTCTTGGTATATTCGCTTGAACAAACTAATTGGCATGGATTCTGTTTCGTATGACTTTACAAATTGCCAGGGCTCTGGTGCCTTATGAGTAAACGGATTCGAATCGAATATGTGAACGTTCATCGCACCGTCGATACAAATAAATTGCGCACGGAGCACACCGAGAATATTAAATAGTGCATACAGATATGGGTGGACATTCGAGCATTGTTGTACGATATCTGGCATCGAGTGCACGATGAGAAAATTAGCGTAGTGTGTCCACCAGATAGAATCTATTAGCTTTATGAACAATTCTTCGAAACGTTTTGTAGAGGTATTCGCGATTACGAAGACTTGAACTTTGTGTCGACGTTCGAAACTTAGTGAATTGTCCGTTGTCATCGCAGTATCGACCGATACTGCTGGGATTAAATAGTTGGACCAAAGTGCCTTGAGGATCGAGCCGTCCGAATCGCCGATAACGCCAACGGTATTACCTGCATCTCCGTAGCATGTCATCAAGATATCGATCTGAAATCCGTCAAGGAGTTTATACATACCGACGAAGAGGTCACACTTTTAACCCCCCGTGCCTAGTCCGAGGCAATTATAACATCTTTAGATGTTCTTTTTATAATAGCCCGGAAATTTTGGCGTTTGAAAGAAATAGGATTCAACTTTTTCCTTACTCGACATCGTCATTTAATATTCTGGCCGATATCTGGCTTAATATTCGATATTGAGCAACATATTTAACGACATATAGTAGCATATTCGGTAATATATTCATCAAGATCGTCTACTAAAAGCAGCGATATGTAATTTAATTATGTCTATTACACCCAGAAAAAAGTTTATTCCTATAAAAGAAAATTTATTAGGGACGAAGAAAAATGTTTAATTAATTATCATTAGAATTAAATTCTAATGTATTTATTTGTTTGATAGTATTATTCTTTTTATTGACGTGTTCACGACTCTATTACGCGCTTTGCCGGAAAATAGCCGTGTTTTCTCTTGGTGCCAAATATATAATTTCTTTGGCGCGAATAAATTTCTATTCAAAATCGTATTTTTAATGACTCGTTGTCTTTGTGTGGAATAAACATTTATTTTGGAGTACAAATCAATAAATAGTCACTACGAATAAACTTTTTTACTGAAAGTAAAGAAAAGCCGTTATTTCAATCTAATAAAGATTTTGTTAAGACAACGAAACATTTCTTTTATCTTAATAAACGTCATATGAAGATAAAAATTTATCTGATTTGAATAAATATTTTTTCTGGGTGTAGAAAGACGCCCCCTTACCGAGCCGTACACACTTCTGTATTGTAATTCCCACAGTCGCGTATTCAACTTTTTACAATTTTTAATGAAAAGTTTTATAAAGCCTTCATTAAAAATGATAAAAAGTTAGTAAATGTCTTTTTTTAAAATAAGATATGATTAATTAAACTTTCATAAAAATTCAATTTCTCGAACATTTCTATTCAAAAGGTTTGTCCCGTAATAACTGAGCCGTCATGAAAAAAATCGTTTACACGATAGAACAGCGCTCAAAAAATTGTTCACGAACCATGACCTTCGGCTGAACGGAAACAACCCCGCGAATCCATTAAAAAACAGCTGAAGTACTTGTAACTACATTTTATCACGATGTATTTTGTAACTTGATTTGAAGATAGGAATTTTCTGCGAATGAAAATTGGCACAGTTTCCAGAACACGAATAGGAAGTTACGCCGTAACTGTTCTACCCGAAAACAAACGACACATCACCTTAAGAAATGAAAAAATCTTACCGTCGCGTTATAGAGACGCGTGAGATGTTCCGGTTCCCGAGTCGGTACGACGATCGTAGCTGGACACGTACGGGCGATCACAACCAACATAAAAGTCGGCAACACCGTTCGCTTCATGACGTTAAAGCTTGCGTCGATTAAATGAAAACGGGAAATAAATACATTTTGCACTGCCCTGCGACTTTACAAAATTCGACTATCCACAAAAATATTTACGTTTTTTTGAGACACGACAATTCGCGCTCGATCAAAAAGTTACCGACTCCAGTGATCGTTACGGTGATAATGGACAAGTCGTCGTTCCCCATGTAAGGTCGCCGTCGAATGAACTATCGCAGCCAACCGGAACGACGAAAAGTTGGTCACAGGATATCGATATTCTAGCGATATATATTTTTTATCGAAGCGCCGGACCTATAGAAACGGCGATAAATTATGCATGCCAACCTTTGATGTTTAAAATAAACGTGAAACCGTTGGTAACGGATACAATCAATAATCGATATCGACTTCGAGCCATATCGCTGATAGCTACGCGCCACGAAACGGACGGAGTTGAAGCAATATTTGCGACATGCGCGCCGTGTAAGTTACATCAGAAATGTAACTTACACGGCGGTATTGCACGCTCGGTAAACGTTATCCGCCATGCGAAAGACGAAGTTTTATATTTATTTTTATCTAGGGTAAGCTTGTAACAGTCGTTCCGTATAGGCCCGGTTCTTCGGATATCGATAAAAGAATATGGTAGATGAAGGTGAATTAAAAATGAGATCTTTAGTGACATGAGATTAGGCTATCAATCACCACCAAACGACCAACAATCGAATGGTATAAATTACAAATTTTTTAACTACCGTTGTATGGCTAACTGTGAAGAACTTCGGATACACGGAGTTCCCCTAACATAGTTTGGTACTTTTTGGTGGTTTTTTTAACGGTTACCCGGCCTGAGGAATGTCTCTTCTCGTCAAAAAAAATCCTTGAAGTCTTGTTACATGTGAAATACCGTCGCCCGTAACAAAAACTGTACTCCATACCGTTTTGAGGCTGCAGACGAAAAAACAAATTTCCTAACCATGCACGTAAAATCCCGCTTTCCGTTCCTGTGAAGCGTGCCCACAAAGGCACTTTTTCGCATCGCCTGCTGGAAAGATACTGCGCATGCGTGCAAACGCAAACTCGTCTTTTTCCCCGCACTAGGCGGCGAAGTGTTTTTCTATGCGCTCGTCACGGGAACGAGAAGCGTGATTTTCGTGAATTTGTTAGGAAAAATTATGTGAATGGCATGGGCGTAGAAAAGGGAGTTCCGGTTCGTGCGGCATTTTCACACTCGTCAAGAAGTCCCTTCCCAGATAGAAAAACGTGCCGTGCGTTCGTCACGCCGTGCCGGCACAATGCCGTCAAGTGCATCCGCATGTGACGATATTGTGCCGGCACGACGTACGTGCCCGTGCTAACACCGAGTAGACCCCGTGCCATCACATGTCCATTTGGGTTCTTACGCCCTTGCCATACAAATAACTATTGCCCTTTCCCTGAGGAATCAGCAGACGCAGGGAAATACTATTTTCCTTTCCTCAGCAGTTTTTTAAAAATAATGTTGATTTCAAGGGTTATTACATATTGGAGTTAAGGTAAAGGTACCAATGATCGGACGGTTAAGAGCAGCCTAAGATTCCAGCAGTTATTAATGTATCAAGAACAGTTTTTTTCTTGAAGTAACCGAAACCAATATTAAGCTGATAGTTTCCAGTTTCCAAAAGTCACCGGTTAATTATAAAAGGACAAATATTTTTTTAATTACGGAAGAAAGTATCAAGCGAGCCCAAATGTACCGATCTTCGGACGCGGTTTTTCGGCACGTCCCTATATTCGGACACTGCGT
>JAPYZD010004107.1:0-20363 GCA_030522725.1 Ichneumoninae sp. B BG-2022a
TACCCAGACCAAGAAGAAGGAAGAATGGGAGTCGGAAAGTGGAGACGAAGGGGGGTGATCCGGCAATCATGACCGGGAGAGAGGGTTACATAGCGCCGGCGAAGGTGAAATAAGGGGTACTGGAGATTCGAGCGATCGTAGGTCGTGGACGTGGTGTCAGACTGCGCGCAGGGGTATATTATAATTTATCTGTGTTGGTCGATTCCCCACACACGGGACTTTAACCCCTCGCACTTTACCTCTCTCTCTCCCCTGCCCTTTTATTCTCCTTTTTCTCTTGGGGCCCCCCAGCCCCCCCGCCCCCCTCGTCGTCGTCGTCTCTATCGACCTTTTTCGATCGCTCGTACGTCTCCCTGAGATACGGCTCGCATCGAATTTCCTCGAGGATCGGACTACGTAGACGATGGCTGTACGGAGGGGGGGGGGGGGAGGTTTACCTTTATACATCGGCGACGTTCCTCCTCGCGTTTCTCTCGGTGCCGGCTGGGACCCCCTTCGCGATGTCGGGCCCACTCGACGATTCATCCAACCTACGATATGTTTAACGAGACGACTCTCTATAAAGTTTCGCAATCGAGATGTGCTCCTCCACCCCCCCCCCGCCCCCCACCCTGACCCCCTCCAGCGCTCCGTTCTGCGTCCCGAGCGATCGTGCCGGGGAACCGCGACGAGATCGAGGAAGTATCGGTATCGCGGGGGGATCGATGAACTCGTTAACTCCAGAGAGTAGCTATAGAGGGGGGGAGGGGGCTGATCCTGATTTATCAGAGGAGAAAGCGGGATGCCAGCTACGTCGAGAGGTAATCGCGGAGCAATATTCTAAACAGCTCGGTAATCGGAAGAGGGCGGTGATAAGAGGGGTGTAAAATTGTGTCGGTAAAATTTTGAAAATTTTTCTTTTTTTTTCGTTTTTTCTGCAAGTTTTTCTTAATAAATTGTTTTTGTAATGGCTGGTTGGGGAAGTCTCGAGCTGACTTTTTTCGGTGTGTGGGAGGGGAAGAGGAAGGGGGGCGGGGGAGGGGTCATAATCCGTTTTTTTTAAGGGTTTTTAGTTTAGGTTTTTGTCCCCCTTTTTTGTTTTTTTTTCTTCCTCTTTTTGGGTTTTTAATTTTTTTTCTTCCTTTTTTGTTCCCTCATAGAGGAAGCTTTGCGATGGTGAAAAAAAAAATTAAATTTGCGACGCTTCCTCTATAAGGAAGCCAAAAATACAGACAATGCTTCCTCATAGAAGAAGCTTCGCGAATTTCAATTTTCAACTTTTATGAGGAAGCGATATAAAATTTTCAATTTTCAACTTTTTCGGTTTGGTGAGATTCCCGGTAGGGCTGTGAAAATCTTTGCCCGTAAGTTTCGGCAACTATTTTTTATTACTGGCCCGTTTTTTTTATTTATTTTAATTTTCGGGAATTAGGAGCGTTGAAGCTGAAAGCCGTTGACCGCGGTTCTTCTTGTTAATTTGTTTATCGAAGTAGCGGAGAGAATTAATGAATTAAGAGTCTGGTTCACGACTCGGAGCCATCGCGACGGGTTGATGCAGCCGGCAATATTGTGGAGTGGTTTCTGAATTTTATTTTATTTTTTCATGATAATGAAGTAAATTGCACTTTACCGTACCGCTACAGTATATTTAGGCAAATAAGTGATTTAATTAGCAAAATACATTTCCCGAGAATGCGCAGCGCAGTCGGCGGTGCGAGACAGTTTGACTTAATGTGTGTTTTTTTTTTTGCATATGCAAAATCGGAAAGGTCAACAAGCAAGCTCGACGCTGAAGATGGCTGGCAGGAAATTTGAAGAGGAAATTCAAACCTCGGGGGAAGAGCAGGAGTACCTTTTCTACCCTCCCGAGTGTATTTGTGCAACTAGTTAGTGCCATCAGTGCTGGTTCGGCTGTGTCGGTCAGCGCGCGAGTACACACAGACGCGACTCTGCCCATCCACCCGCTCTCTCACTCTCATTTATAAATACGGTTCGTATATACAGACCGGTGGTACGGAGCACGGTTCGATCCGTCTGCGGAATAACGTAGCCCACCTATAGCCGGTTCGTTGAATAGTTGTTGTTCGTTCGGGACGAGTGAACGCGGCTCTACCTAGCGCTGTCGAGTCAATGAACTTCGGGGGCTAGCGGTCTCTGCAACCCTTCCTTTTATCCGTTCTTTTCTATAAATGCACTTTTAAGAGAAGCGTGTTTCCAAACGCGTTCCAATAATACACGATACCCATACCGAGTATCTTTCATCTATTGGATATGTTTAAACAATACGCTTGCTCAGTACCTTGCCAATGTTATATGAACAAACTTTGTGCCTTCTCGAGATATATATAAATAACATAACAGTAATATTATATTAAACATTGTATATAATTATATATATACTAGCAGTATGGTGGCTCGCGCACTCGCAGTATCTCTGTCAGTGTCTGCGAATAACTGTGTGTATCTATGAGTTTCTGTCAGTATCTGCAAGTTTCTGCCAGTATATGTCGATATCTGTCAGTATCTGTCAGTATCTGTCAGTAGCTGTCAGTAGCTGTCAGTATCTGTCAGTATCCGTCAGTATCTGTCAGTATCTGTCAGTATCTGTCAGTATCTGTCAGTATCTGTCGATATCTGTCAGTATTCGTCGATATCTGTCAGTATCTGTCAGTATCTGTCAGTGTCTGCCATGGTCTGTCAGTGTCTGTAGGTGTCTGCCAGTTTCTGCCAGTTTCTGCCAGTTTCTGCCAGTATATGTCAGTATTTGTCAGTATTTGTCAGTATTTGTCAGTATTTGTCAGTATTTGTCAGTATTTGTCAGTATTTGTCAGTATTTGTCAGTATTTGTCAGTATTGTCAGTATTTGTCAGTATCGGTGTGGGTGTCCAATCGACATAAAGTTTATTATTACGTATTATTATTGTCTTTATTATAACGTAGATTATATTAAGTAACTTTGTTATTAAGTAGATCTGTCAGTATCTGTCAGTGCCGGTACGGGTGTCCAAAGAACATAAACTTTATTATAACGTAGATATTACTATCATTGCACATTACATAATAATAAATATATATGTATCCCACATATCTACATAAAATAGTGAGATCCAAAAGTATTAAACTCTCACACAAATAGCCAGATATACGCGTAAGATTTAAATGACAATCCATCTCTTTTTTCGCCAAAACTTAATGCTATTAATTATCGCCTTCTCTCAAAGAAGAAAGGGAAAGATTTCGTTGAAAAAAAGGACAAGATTCCGTCGTGATAGTAGTTGGCGAAACGCATATGGCGGGGATATCTCGGGTGTGAAGGGGCGTGTGGCCTCTTACGGTTATGTATTTGTATCCAGTTATTAAAACACGTCGGTGTATCAACCGAGGGCGCTTAAGAGCCCGGTTATTATTGACTCACGCATATCGAGGATAGGGGGGGGGGGGAGTAAAAGAGGTACAAATGTTTTCGCAGCTCCCGCGCTGTGTTAAACGCATTACGTGCATCGTGGTATAATGCAGAAAGAGGAAGGGAACGAGGTGGAAGAGGTATATTGAGAAAGAGATGAGAATGAGGGGAGAATCGAGAGTAGAAGAATACGGGGTGGAAGGGAGGACGAGCGCGTGACGAGTCCCAGGCCTTTGGGTTCTCACCTGCCAGAGAAACGGGAGACGAACGAAACGAAGCGATAAGGTGGATGCAGGTGCCGCGCTCGGGCTCACCTCGACGCCCTGTAATTAGGCTAGGAACGCCGAATCCCATCCTGCCGAACTTACACTCTGTCCCTTTCGCTCCATCGCCCGCATCGGCCGGGGAGCAGCAGAAGCAACGGTAGCCGCTTCTTTGGCTTTCTCGCTCGAGGTTGTGAGACGAGAAAGCGAATGCACCGGGGAGTGCATGTCGAGACGAGGTAGCGGCAGCAGCAACGAGCTCAAGGCCTTCCCGCCGGGCTCTCGACTGATACTTCGTCGACGATGAAATTTTTCGTACCAAGATTTTTTTTCCACGCAAATTCTCTTCACCTTACGTGTTAAATTTATTGGAGACTACGGGCCGGTGAAGAGAATTATTTTTTCACGTGGATCATATCCGATCTAACATGTCCGAGAACGTTGAAATATAAAAATCAAAAATCGTACCATGATTTTTTTTTTCCAGGCAAATTCTCTTCACCTTCCGTGTTAAGGTAGCTCCAGCGAGTGGTGTTCATTTCGCCTAAATTCGAGAAATTCGGGCTAGAATTGCAAACACTTCCCGATGTTATAAAAATCTGAAAAAATTCATACTTATTATACGCACTGAAAATATATAAAAACTTGCATAATAACTTTGCATAATAATAATTTCAAAATGTTATTAACAAATTGTTGAAAAAGAATTGTTTTTTGCACATTTTTCCATGTAAAAAACAAGAAAATTCAAAATAAAGATAAAAATCTGAAAAAATTCATACGTGTTCCGAAAAATGAACGAATCATTTTCATTAAAAAAAAGTTTAGGTACCGCATATTTTGATCGACAATTTTTTTTTCAACAATTTGTTAATAACATTTTGAAATTGTTATTATGCAAAATTAGTCTTGTCAGTGCCTATAATAAGTATGATTTTTTCAGATTTTTATAACATCGGGAAGTGTTTGCAATTCTTGCCCGGATTTCTCGAATTTAGACGAAATGAACACCTCTCGCTGGAGCTACCTTAAATTTATAGGAGACTACGGGCCTGTGAAGCGAGTTATTTTTTCACGTGGATCATATCCGATCTAACGTGTCCGAGAACGTTGAAATGTAATAATAAAAAAAACCGTAGTGGGCTTTGGAGCGTTACATAGTGGAGCGACGAGGCCCTGATTGGGCCCGGTTGGGGAGTTTGTATGCCTCACTTAACGCTTGGACGTTTCTGCCAGGGATGGTTTTAACGTGTGGTCTGCAGTTACTTTTAACACGAGTTCGTACAATAAAGTTTCGGTACTCTAACAGCGTGAGATATACCGCGGTCGGTAATAAAAACTGTAATCAACTTCTTGTTCACGGTCGCTCGCATTTTCCGTCGGAAGAAAAGTCTCACGGGAAGACACGGTGTCCACTTCCGGTGAGAATTTTCTTTTGACCGCGGGTGCCCGGGCAACGTGGGGAAAGTCGATTACAGTTTTTGTTACCGACCCAGTTCGGGTTGTGTGGGATGGACGGTATTTCACATAATTTTGAGGCGAATTTTACGACGTTTGTTTGAATTTAAGATCGCTCTTGAGATCGAAGTTTTTTCCGAAATTCTTTCAGCATCTGTCAAAAATTCAATCATAAGATCGATCCTAAATTTGAACTTAAACCTGAATTCCAAGTCGATTGTGAGTTCGAACTTAAGATCGATCTTAAGTTCAAACTAATAAGAAGCGATAAGAAGATATTAGAAAATGTCCACTAATCTTCACAACCATTGATCATCTTATTGAAGGGAACAATTAGCAATCATTTAATAGAAACGTATTCAAGAAATTCTTTTGCTAGATCACCTATTCATGACAGTGTCATCAAACTTAACTGCATTTGGGATGCAGGTATAGATTCTACGCCGAAAAAGCGTTAAAGTTCGATCTTAAGTCCGTATTTAATATCCAACTCGAACGACAATCGAATTTGAGTTCAGACTTACAGTTGAAATTAATATGGAAATTGAACTACAATCAAATTTGAGTTCAGGCTTAAGTTTGAACTTAAGATCAAACTTAAGCACGAAATCAAGTTCGAAGTTCAGATGGATCTTAAGCACTCAATGAAGTTCGGGCCAAACTTCGATCTCAAGAGCGACCATAAGTTCAAATTAACGTCTCAAAATTCAACCCTAGTTTCAAAAATCGACATTCTTGTTTCTAGAGTGTACCGACTTTCGGTTCTCAAAGCGTAGAACTCCCTCGCTACTCGTCTATTCAAGAACGATCGAGGATGTAAGAGGCAAGAACGGATAGATGTAATGTAAAAACGGTCGTCAATAGACAAGAGAGTCGAGGATGCAGGAGATTCATTTTTAATCTCGGACTCGGCAGAACTACGTTGAGGAAAAAGAGACGAAGGTAAAAAAGAAGAAAAAAGAAAAGAAGCAGTAAAGGCCGAGCTTTACGAGGCGTCGAAGGGTAGCCGAGGCAGAGAGCGGAATAGACGGTGCTTTACATTATTCCAAGAAGCACCGGCGTTTTCCACGTCGGTTCCCATTGAGAGAGTTCGCCCCCACCCCCGGTAACAAGGTTTCTTCTTTCCTGTACCTCTCGGTTGAAAAGACCGAGGCACGGCGTGGCTCTCGGCCGCCGTGTGAATTAATTACGCGATTGGTTTAGAGGCCGTTCTTCTCCTTTCTGTATTAACGGGGTTCATTAACGACCTTCGGCCCGAGATATTTTTGCTTCCTCAAAGTGTTGCCCGTCAAGTGTACCTTCCCAGATGCGATACGATATTTTATGCAGATCTCATTCCGACTCTCGTAAAAGCATCGAGTTGTGGAAATTCGTGTACCTTCATAACATAATTCGCACTCACTCGCGTCACTGATTGAACGCTTAAACATTTTTTTTTAAATTCATAGTACATTTTATGTACCACAAACTTTGGTGGGGCAAAACGGTCCGTTTTGCCCCACTCACCCCCCACCTCGGAACTTGGACATAACTTGAAATTGTTAAACAGTTCGTCGAAAACACTATGAAAAAATGGTATTAAATTTAATGCATTGATAATGAAAGTTTTTTTTCATGCATAAATTGGTATATTAAATTTCATAGAACTTCGGTGAAAAATTAATGTACAGTATATTAAAAACTGTAGAAATTCTTTATTTGTAATAATTGACTTACATTTTTACTATTGATATACTTTAATTCCAATAATTGACTGCAATTTTTCACCACAGTTGATCATTAAATTGAATGGAATAGTTTTTTGAGTAAAAATGTCCAGTCCGCTACATTTCTATATCGTCGTTGTTAATAAAATCGGCAGTTTGTTCTCGGAGGTCATTGACCATCGTCGAATCCGAGTTGCGGGGGGACACGTCAGTCCCGAAATCTTCCCAACATTCGCAACCGACGCGCCCGTCAATAATTCATTGATCGGGTGTCTCTGCCTCTCCCGAGGAGCGCGAATCGGCGAATACCGCTACCGGTGTGCGGTGCTGGCAGCGAACAGACAGCCCGGTTCGCTCGGGGATTCGAGCAGGAAGCATTACTTTGCCAGCGGGTTTTCCGCCAAATCTGAAATCGAAATCTCGAGTCGCGAGACCATGACTTCAAGGGTTCACGTACGCTCGACCACGAGTTGGCTGTAGACTATCGACGAATGGTGAAAAAAAGAATGAGAGAAAACAGTTTGTTGGAAAGACCGGCTGCATTGGAGAGGGCACAGGTCGATAGCCCTAGCACAAGCAGTACTATTGATTGGCTAATGAAAAATCAAAGACATGGCAAAAACCTGCCTGTTTGAAAACAACCAATCGCCTAGGGGAAAGGCATACGCGATAACGCGACGATGATTCTGGTGTAATTGTACCGAGCCTGACAAAAAAGCTCAAGGATGTTGGGAGCATTGTTAGAAGGAACGAGTCGGTAACGCTAGTACTAGCAGTACTGTTGATTGGCTAATGAAAAATCAAAGACATGGCAAAAACCTGCCTGTTTGAAAACAACCAATCGCCTAGGGAAAAGGCATACGCGATAATGCGACGATGATTCTGGTGCAATTATACCAAGCCTGACAAAAAAGCTCAAGGATGTTGGGAGCATTGTTAGAAGGGACGGGTCGGTAACCCTAGGCCTATTATAGATTGGTTGATGAAAGTTGAAGACATGTAAGCCTACTGACTTGAAAACAACGAACCGCTTGGGGCAAAGGCATACGCGATAATGTGACGATGATTCTGGTGCAATAGTTCCAAATCGCACAAAAAAGCACAATAAAGTTGAGATCATTGCCAGACAAACCGGTCGATAGTCCTAGCCCTAGCAGCAGATTAGCTTATCAAAGTCAAAGATATGGTAAAAACCTGCAGCCTTGAAAACAACCAATCGCCTGGTGCAAAGGCATACGGGATAATGTGACGATGATTCCGGTGCAATAGTTCCAAATTGGACAAAAAAGCACGTTGAAGTTGAGACCATTGTCAGTGAAACCGGTCGATAGCCCTAGCAGTACAATTGATTGGCTGATGTAAGTCAAAGACATGGTAAAAACCTGCCGCCTTGAAAACAACCAACCGCCTGGTGCAACGGCATACGCGATAATGTGACGATGATTCCGCAACAATACCGACAAAAAAAAGCCCGCTGGAGTTAAGAGAACCGAGGCACTGGAAAATATTTGAAACGCGCGTTCGTTCTCCTTCGCCGTGCGCGGGATTCGCGAGTTCTTGGACTGTCCCGGATAAGGTATCGTTCATCGGCTTAGCGGCGAAATAGCCGGGGCCGTAACATTGCCGCGGCGCGGAGTCCCTCGCGCTCATTTCGCGAACGGCAGAAGCAACAACAGTATCGGAGGAAGTGGGGAGGAGCGAGAGGCGAAGGGAGGTGAGGGAAGAAGTGCGGCCTGCGGGACCAACGGGAATTTGGTATCGCATCGAGGATCGCATTGTCACCGCGGCACCTCTGCGTCGACCTTTTATCGTCCTTCTTCCCTTCCTCCTTGCTCGCTACCCCTTTCGCTTCTGCACCTTGCCACCTTCTGCCGCAGCCGCGCCGTCGTCTTATTTTCCTTATTCGCTTCAGCGGCACAATACCAGCCTCAGCTTCTGCTGAACTTCTGATACGTACGTGTATGTATGTAAGGCCGTTGTAAGCTATAGGGTATTTCGCGGATCGATGCTTCCAACTTTGGGTGCCGCGGCTGTAGCGCCGAATGTTCAAGACCCTCCATGCGTTCTCCCGGTGCCAGAATCGGCTGAACCATACGTGGGCTTTTGGGTGAGACCGTTTCGTCGATGGCGACCCATCAACCGTTCCTTCTGCATTGCGCCGTTTCAATCGAGCGGACCGCTTCAATCTCAAAAGACCACATAGGGGACACCGGGGCAAAATGGCACAGCGGGGCAAAACGGGACACTGAGGGCAAAACTCAATTTTCCAACAATTTTTGGATGCCCCATTTTGTCCCAACGACACATCCGGATTTTCGAACCCATCTTGCCCCACGTACCACCATCGCCACCATCCAAAAGCTATTGGAGAATTGCGTTCTGTCTCATTATTCCGTTTTGCCCCGGTGTGCCATCTTGCCCCGCTCTCCCCTACGCGAGTGCGGTGTGCGTTGCATGCAGCCATTCATCCGTGTCACTTACGGAGTAAAAAACAAAGTGAAACTATAGGCCGCGCGTCGTTCTAATCGTAGGTACAAAGAGTACCGGGGCTCGTGAGAGCGAGTCACATAAACCAGACGGGAGTACATTTGGGTCACCTAGGGGTGCCGCTTCGAGTACCATCGAGAACCCACCGGATACTTCCTGCTGTTCGGAGCGGGACGACGAATCACTTTGTTTCATCTCCAGAGCCATTGTCTCCGCCATGAATCACTCGTCGGCGAAACGAGTGCGGGCTGAAAATGGTGGCCTCTCCGGAACGATCGTTCGGCAGCGAGTGCGAGAGACCCTCGAGAAGAAACAAGCCAACGAGACGGGCCCCTTTAAGCGCAAGTTCTTTTGGAGGAGGTGGTTTAGGATGTGTGCCACAGAAATTCGCAGGGTTACATAAGAAGCTGTGGAAGCGGCGGCAATGGTAGATACGGCATTAACATCGGTGTGAGTCGTATAAGTGAGTGTCTAGAGCCGGGGAAGAAGAATGAACGCAGGAGGAAAAAAAAAAAAAAAGAAAAAAAAAAAAAAAAGAAACACATCGAGGGAAGAACTCGGAGCTGTTGGCGGGGCGAGGGTCGAAGGGCGTAGAAGAAGCGCGAACGAAAGGCAGCGCGGAATAGCGGAGTGAGGGCACGGGGCTGGAGCTATAAGTCCGTAGAGCTGAAGAGGGAGTGCGAGCATGTCCTGAAACTGCTTGCCGATATTTCATCGGGGAAACAAGCGAGATAACAACGGGCGCGCGGGCACGCCCACCTCCTCCACCCGGCATTCGCGCCTGCCAGGCCCACGGACCGTTTCGTGGCAAGACCGAGAGCAAGAGCACAGGAACTCCACGGTACACACACGGGCTCCAGGAGAGGTTACACACGAGGTTGGAGGAGCGTGGAGCTGGCCCGGAGGCGAGCGAAATCTTCGAGCCGCTTAATTCTGCGGCAGAAGTCCCGAGGAGTCCCCCTCACACTGGTAACCGGGAACGCGTCCGTGTGCCGCGTAGATTGCATGTATCGTATAGATAAATGTCTAAAAAGGGGGATCGGGAGGTGGGGTTGGAATACCGTATGGTATGTGTTCTCCATAGTGTGCGGTCGCAAGGTCGTTCGCGATGGGCTCCGGTTCGCGCTGGTACTCGTGGCGAACCTGGCAGACTGCCCTGGCGAGACGCGGAGGAAGAAATAATCGTTAAAAAATATTACCACCACTTCCCGTCCGCCGGGAGCTCTCGCTGAGTACGTTGTAGTGAGTACATACTTTGGTACATGCACTAGACGAAGGCTGTTTTCGCGGGAAGGTGGAGCCGGTGACCTAACTTGTTCCGATAGCTTGTAGTCGCCGTTTCGAAGTGAATTTCGTGTCCGAGCTCAAGAACGACGGATTATGACCGGGACATTCTCGTATATAGCCGAGGAAAGTTGGGGGTTTCCGCGCTTCGGATATACCGATCCGATCTCGTAACTCGTTACGTGCAGGAACTCCAGTGGCCGACATCCTTACGAGTCCCAATTGGGCTCTCTGTGTGCAGTCTTCTTCATCCACAATTGCCGCCTTTGATCATCTTTCGAGAGCTCCGAGGGCGCACCGGGAGACTCCGGTCGAGTGACTCAAGGAAGGATGATTGTATTTGAGACATAAGGTAAAGGTTCCAATGTTCGGACCGTCGAGAGCAGTTCCGGCTTTCAAGCAGTTGATCAGTCGGTCAACAACAGATTTCTCATTAAACGACTCACTGCGACTTCGTGCTCGGAGCTTCGAGTCGGCGAGTTTTCAACGCGCGGTCGATAGTTGACGTATGGGAGACCATTTCGCGATTATGTATGAAAGTAACAAGATTGTCCAAGTGTCCCAATCGTTGCAGGGTAGTTTTCGGCTGGTCTCGACTAGATTCGTCCAACTTGGAACAGAATCCAACTATGAAACAATCGTTTTATGGATGAATTCGGCATTCTTTGCACATCAATTGATAATTGTGGACACAACTTCAAGTCCCAACTTCGGCTTTCTGCCAATCTAACACACATTGATTGATCGAGTTAAGTTATCGAAGCATTTTGGAATCATGTATGAAACGAGCAAGATTGACCAAGTGTCCCAATCGTTAGAGGGCAGTTTTCGGCTGGTCCCTAGTTGAAATCCAGCGATAAAAAAATAGTTGTATGCGCGAATTTGTTCATTCCTGCACATCAATTGATGACTGTAGTCATGGATTCACATCTGAACTTCAGACTTCTGCCAATCCAACACGCATCGATCGACAGTCAAGGTATCGAAGCATTTTGCAATCGTATAGGAAAACAACAACATTGCCCAAGTGTCCCAATAGTTGGATGGCAGTTTTAGGCTTTCTGACAATCTAACACGCATTGATCGATAGTTAAGGTATCGAAGCATTTAGCAATCGTGTATGAAACGAGCAAGATTGACCAAGTGTCCCAATCGTTAGTGGGCAGTTTTCGGCTGGTCCCTACTTGCAATCCAGCGATAAAAAAAATAGTTGTTTACGCGAATTTGTTCATTTCTGCATATCAATTGATGATTTTAGTCATGGATTCACATCTGAACTTCAGCCTTCTGCCAATCCAACATGCATCGATCGACAGTCAATGTATCGAAGCATTTTGCAATCGTATAGGAAAACAACAATATTGCCCAAGTGTCCCAATCGTTGGATGACAGCTTTCGGCTGATCGCTACTCTAGCCATCCAACTTGGAACAGAATCCATCAATAAAACAATCGTCTTATGCTCGAATTTGTTCTCCCTTGAACACCAAATGGTTATTGTCGATCCGACTTCAAATCCAAACTTCCGCTTTCCGCTAACCGCCTTTGCAACACGATCGAGCACACAGCGCAGCGCCGGTGACAACTGGGTGTCCGGTTCTGTTGATACCATTACCTAAAGCTATGTATAGCCCTCGATGACCACAAGGTGTTGGGGTGTTGTTACCGTTACCCCAAGCTATCTATAGCACTCGCGTGGAAAACTCTCACGGCCTACACCGCGGCTATGTTTGTCACACGGTTCTGGATTTAATGGGACCGCAACCTTTTAAAGTGTTACAAAAGAAGGGCCGTCACATCAATTTGTAATTCGCTACATTGCAGTGCGAGACTCTAGAATTCAGCGAGTTTGCCCGAAGCTCTTCAAACTCAATCCTCCCACTCAATCGTCAATGGAGCTTCGATCAAGTGGACTCCCCCGTCCGACCGGCCATTCAACGCGTCCTCTCGCTACTTCGTCCTCGGATAACACAGAAAGCAGTGAATAAGTTGCACCCGCTCGAAGCCGGCCTTCTTCTCCTTTCACCCTCCGCTATCGACGGGGATGAAATTCTATCTACATTCCGACGAAGGACAACTTGCCCAAGTGAATTCGAGAATCGTCACTGCTTTACCTATACACAACTGAACTTGCGCCGAATCCCGTTGTGTGTCTACCTCGTCGGGTAGTCCTGCACGTCCGTTTCCCGGATCTCCGGGGACTCTTCTTCATCGTCGCACAGCACGCTCTCGGCACTCCGCGTCCTCGCCCCCCCCCCCAAACCCCTACCCCTTAACCTCCGCTGCAGGTCCTCTTTCACCGTTAACACCCCGCCAACTATTCATCGCGGTTTCCGTGAAGCTTCCCCGTTCATTACTCGCCGGCCTCGGCTGCCTCCATCAACTCCAGCAGCGGGCTATTCATTATCCTCCCCCAATCCTTCAGCTTCAAGCGAATTATATGGCGTTGATAAAAAAAAGAAAAAACGCGAAATAAAAATAAAAATCAAAAGAATCTTACTTCTTCGTATAATTACGCCCGTGTGAATGCGCAATCGTGCCTGCTATTGAGTCTGTAATGCATGTTTCGAGGATGATATTTAAATTTCCTCACAATTTTCGAAGCGTTCGGCGTGTGTTGTTGGGGGATTAACTTCCGAGGCATGAAAACGTAACACGTGCGAGACTTTTTTTTTCTGTCTAAATTGCGGGCATAATTTTTAGCTTTTTGTTTTCTGATCAATTGTAGGGGTCGTAAGGAACACTTTGCCTCAATATCGCGTACGTCTCTGATTTCCCACATTCATTTTTTACGCAATCAGCTAAAAAAAGAACCTCGAGAGAGATGGAAAGGGCAAACGATTTCTCCGCTCCGGATCGATCGCGATCGATGGACAAATTGATTTGTAATCGATAGAGGCTCGGGTGAAGCGATCAGTTGCGATCCCGAGCTTATTCGAATTTGTATGGCGTCGATAAAAAAAAAATCTCACACTCTTCGTCCTACCACGCATTCGCGCCTATCGAGTCCGTAAGTGTCTTTCACGATAATAACAAAGAATTTCCTCGCAATTTCCGAGGCGTTTGGGACGTGTTATTTCGAGATTTTTTCACGAATCGTGAAAACGCATCCCGAGCAAGATTCCTTTTTTTTTTTCTCTAAATTGCATACATGTTACTTTTACCCCACTCAACCCTAGGCGCCGTATTTGCCACATCCATTCGAGACAGGTTCAAAGAGGATGAGAGTAAAAAAACCTAAAAACCGGTACGACGTTGGAAAGGGAAAGCGATTTCTTCGTTCGGTATCGATCCCGATCGATGGACAAATTGATTTGTAATCGATAGAGGCTCGGTGAGGCAATCAGTTGTGCCGAGGCCGAGCTTATTCGCAAAGCCGCAAACGACTGGTGCGATAGTCGAGGTGGTGTATGTGTGTTTCGGACGATGGTTTCTCAGGGCCCTCGCGAAACCGGCGAACGGGTTGTCTTGACCGCAAGACCGGCCTCGACGCACCGGGAGCACGCTTATCTTCTCCGGCCGTGCATAATTCACTGGCACGTCGGGTGCGAAATAAAAACTCGTGTGCGCCCATGCCGCTGCCCGTGGCCGCTGCCCGTGGCCGCTGCCCGTGGCCGCTGCCCGGACGGGCCGGTCTACTGGTCTAAGGTCCGCGACGCAGTGATACACCCGCGTGCGCATCAACCGAACCCAAAGAGTCCGGGGATCGTCGAGAGTGCCACGCTTGTCACGCAACGACGCTGGCGTCTGCCGCTGAGTCCCCTATCGAATCACTCGCCGGATTCTGTCACGGTCCCGACGGTACACTATAACACCCGGGACTACCATCGGTCCACTGGTGTACGAAGCTGTTTGAATTTTGCGATCGGGCAGCTTATCCGATTAAACGTGACACGCGTGCAATCTACTTTCGTGGGCTTTTTTAATGTCCCTTTCGGCCCTCTCGTTCTCCCCCCCCCCCCCCCCCCCCCCCCCCCCCCCCCCCCCCCCTCGCAACACACACGGTATTATCTTATACTCGCGCTCGAGGCGAACCCTAAAGGCTGGGGAAATTACCCTTCAAGGGATTCAAGAAAGTAGGCTTGTTTAGGCATTGGAGATTAAATTATGTATATATTGGAACTGGGCAAAGTGGCAAAAAAAATACTTCTAGGATAACGTACAACGTAGGGGAGAGCGGGGCAAAATGGGACAGTGGGGCAAAACGGGACAGTGAGATAAAAACTTAAGTTTCCAATAATTTTTGGATGCCCCATTTTGTCCCAACGATACATCCGCATTTTCAACCGCGTTTTGCCCGACGGATTACCTTCGTCGTCATCCAAAAGTAATTGGAAAATTGCTTTTTGTCTCATTATCCCTTTTTGCCCCGCTCTCCCCTATCACAAGTACTGGAAATGTTTTTTAAGTACTTTCTCCAAGTACTTTTCTCAATTAGATTGGAAGCCTTAAATATTATGTATGGTTTTTTAAAAAGTTGCAAAGTTGCACATGGTTTCCTCATTTATTACAATTTTTCGCCTTCCTCATAGAGAAAGATATACGCAAAATTGTAATAAATGAGGAAGCCATGGGCACATTTTTTTGCACCTTTTTTGATGATTGCTTATATTTCATACAATCCAAACAGTCAAAATTCACCGCAAAATTAATTGCACAAAATCGGTAAACGAAAATTTCGTAATTCAGTGTTTCGAAGGTATTTTTAGTCTCTTGTTCACTTTTTCCATTTAAAAAATCCACAAAAAGGTTCATAAAAAAATGTCACATTTTTTTAAGACATATTTTTTACATACCGTGAAGGGCAATCCTTCTCGTTGGTTTTTAATGGAATATTTAATAACAAATTAAAAAAATAAATTCTGTTTAAAGTTACACTCGTTGAAAAGTTTAGACAGATAATCATGGATTAATAAAAACAGGATGTCATGCTACTCTTCGAGTATTCGTAATGCGAACATGTATCCAAAACGTACAAAATCTTTAAAAAAGTACTTGAAGTAACAAACAAGTCCCCAGTAATTCAAGTTCTATATGTGTGTATATATATATATATATATATATAGAACTTGAATTACCGGGGACTTGTATATATATATACACATATATGAATACGAAAATTGACCGGGATATTGTTATGAGGCCGATAGCAGTGTGGGCGAGAAGATCTCAAGAAAGTCCATGGGCATTTTTCGTGTTACTCCGAAATGTCCATCAAAGGTCTCGTAGCGATTCCTCGCGATTCGCGTGCATTCGGTTCGAAAGACTTTCCGTAGGGAAGCCACTCATCCGATCGGCCCCGCTGATACTTGGTTGGTTCGGGATCGGCGCCGTGTGGATACCGAGTCTCGTTTCTCGGAAGCATCGTTCTCATCCGCGACGAGCGTTATCAATAAAAAGAATGGGACGAACGATCGATAAAGCCCCGCGGGTTCGCTCGGGCGTCACGAAATCCCGAGGCTCTCTCGCCGGTCCTCTTCAATAATATTCAAAAGGCTGAGTGGCGCGAGATCCTCCGACGTTTCTCTCTCCCCGCAACGTCGCGTCTTCCCGGTCTGCTCTCAACGACACCATCGCCCGGGACTGTTAAGGCCGACGAACCGGCGCGTCCCGGAGCGGGCGGCAACCGCGACGCAGGAATAACGAGATGGACCGGTATGTAAGTTCGGCGTATCTTGGGGACAACATAGTGCACTTTAAGAGACACGGATAACCGGCGAAGCTGACCGTTATATTACCGGGGGTTATAGATATTATTTGTGCCTTTTTCGACGATACCTTTCGGGGCTTTCTTCTTTCTCATCTTTCCTCGTTTCTTTTTTGCCCCCTCAGTTTCTCTTCTTTTTCCTCTTCCCGTCCCGTCCTCCCTCGCTTCCTCTCCGGCTCAGTCACTCACGCACTCGTCCCCTCGGAGCCTCCAGCACTCACGGGGCAGAAGGACGACCGGCGACGAGGCCGAGATTTCGATTTCTTTCTCTCCGCGTTTATCGAGACGAGAATGGTCCCGGTTTGGATGGGACATCCGTAACTAATGACCCTGATAGTCGGCGGAGGCTCTTTCTCCGCCGCTCCTCGCCCCCGTCCCGCGGCGGGCCGAAGATCTTTTTCTTCTTCGTTTCACCGTCGCCACCTTCGTCCTCTCTCGCTCTGTCCTCGGCAGCCTCCGCGGACCATCGAGAGGCTCCACCGATCGCAGCGCTCTCGCACGGGCGCGCGCTCGAGAGCGCTCCTCCTCAAGACTTACGAATCTTCAACGAACCTCGACTCCACTTAATTAATTTCCCGCTCCCGCTCCAATGCGAATCGAAAAGCTCGTTATCTCGAGCGAGTCCCTCGCTCCCTCGCTCTCGTGTTTGGATTCTCATCTGGTCCCTTGGTTTCTCTCGCTCTCCTCCTCCCTCGGGCCGCACCTCGTCGAATCCCGCACTTGCCCCAGCGAAGATCCACTCCGAGTTCTCGTGGTCGCACGCGGTTGCACCCGTTCTCCACCATTCCGCCACGGCTTTCGACTTCTTAGACCCCGAGGAACCCGCGATCGTACACCGGGATAACTTTGCGTATCCTTGAAGGAAATACTATCGGTGGGGCTCGGTCGCGCTGCACGGGACGCTGCAGCGGCCACCGAGCCGAACTCGGATGTATCGGTTTGCGTTCCAGGTCTCCCCGTGGAAACCGAGGGGCCTCGAGAGTTAAGACGTTCAATCGGTTTACAGTCGAGACAAGAAACGTACGAAGTCGCCGTCCGACACGGCGAACTTGCACCGCGAATCCCAACGGCCAACTGTGGGAACCTAACGTCATGAACAACAAGGCTGCGACTAAGTGGAACGGGAGGATGTTAATTCGGGGTTTTGGTTTTGGAAGGTTTTGATTGTATTTAACGACGAATATACGTCGTTTAATTTCACGGATATTGTGAATTTGAGAAAAAAAAACTAGCATGAAGAACAATGTCATAAACAACTACGTCATAACTCAGTGGAACGTTCGGATGTTATTTTAAGGTTTTGGTTTTGGAAGGGTTGAATCTGAATTTCCGGTACTTGCAGAAACGACGAAAATCTTAATTAAAAAAGATAAACGTAAACAAGAACTCCACAACTAAATGAAACGTTTGGATGTTAATTGAAGGTTTTGGCTTTGGATGGTTCGATTATATTAAGAATTTTCGATACTTTCGGCCAATTTACAAAAGTCGATCGAGAACTACGTCATGAATAAATGGAACGTTCGGATGCTAATTCAAGGTTTTGGTTTTGTCAGGTTTGATGATATTAAGAATTTACGATACTTCTGGAAACGATCAAAATCAAAATAAAAAAATACGCCTTTACCGAATGGCACGTTTGGATGCTAATTCAATGTTTTGGTTTCGAAAGCTTTGATTCTATTCCAATACTTCCGGAAATTACGAAAACCGAAAAAAAAATCGACCGTCTCTAAGATCTTAAGAACGTTGATTTTACATAACAATAATCTCAAAAAATTATCAATAAATTCAGCGCGATAATCGTGCATTACAAAGAGAACAATTGTGTCGAACAAGTTTGACGTCCTCCATCCTGAGCAGAGCTCAATGTAGCGCAATAACAGGGTGAAAGAGGGGATCGGCCCACGCGGATTAGCGCGCAGATCAATGATATATGGACCGGGCCATATCGACCACTTTATCCCATACAAGTGTGCGAATCGCTTCGAATCGTAACATATTTTCTTTCTTTTGTTGCTGCGGAAGTGGGTCTTCGAGAGGAGGGTCATGAATATTGAAGCCAGCGGTGTATCCCATATTCCACGTGTAATCCAGGAGTAATAATTGAGTAGCTACCGATGGCCCCCTAACCCCATCGATACGTCGGCATAATGCCTGTACGTACCGCGATCCGATGCACCGCTGTGCTCTCCCCCGATACGTATACGGCAATCGAATAAGCAACCGGGAGACTCTCGCTCTATCGCGGTCCTCTGTACTGCGCATCTCCCCTTCATCGTGAATAATTTCTTCGACGACTCATTCGTTCAAGCTCCTCGTTCGATTCTCAATTCGCATTTCCGCAAACCCCGAAGTGGTATTGTTTCTCGCGTGTGTGGCTGCAACGCCGGTTGCCAGAGTAAATAAGTTAAAACCACCGGCACGTGATGCTCTATCGTAATGCCGTTTACGTGAATTCACCGAACTAAGTTTCAATTTGCCTCGTTCGCGATCTATTATTCAATTATGTGCTGAAAGTCGATTACTCAGCTTTGCCGATCCAACGCCAATGCAAACGTCATTCGAGAAGGTAAAAAAAATGTTGACAATTCAGCGCTAATACAAACGTTATTCGAGTGGGTTAAAAAAATGTTGACAATTCACCGCTAATACAAACGTTATTCGAGTGGGTTAAAAAAATGTTGACAATTCAGCGCTAATACAAACGGCATTCGAGTGGGTTAAAAAAAATGTTGACAATTCAGCGCTAATGCATACGTCATTCGACTGGGTTAAAAAAAAAAGTTGACAATTTAGCACCAATGCAAACGTCATTCGAGTAGGTTAAAAAAATGTTGACAATTCAGCGCTAATACAAACGTAATTCGAGTGGGTTAAAAAAAATGTCGACAATTCAGCGCTAATACAAACGTCATTCGAGTGGGTTAAAAAAATTGTTGACAATTCGGCGCTAATACAAACGTCATTCGAGTGGGTTAAAAAAAAATGTTGACCATTTTTTTTTCGACCCGATCGAAAAAAACTGTGACGGCTGGTCGGTGCTTTTTGACACGGAGGGAGATTAATTTGAAACCATCGCCGGATCCCTGAAACGTGGATTCTTTGTAGCTACGGCAGTTATGCAGCTTAGCCCGTGGCGCGGGAGCGTCTGATGTACGACTGAACCGCAACTAATACGTGCGGCCGAGATACATCGTTGGCTCCCGGTCTTTTCATGCAAGTGCAAAGTCCGACTTGCTGTTCTTCTGGATTCGCGGCGTCGACGCTCGCTATGCACCGGCAGCAGCGGTCAGCACCTAATTGGCATAGCTTTAGCTGCGGTCGCTTTTCTCGTTCTCTGTGCCGCACCTGTTCCCGTGCTACTGCTAATGCGAGCGCGTGTGGTGCCCACGGAGAAGTTGCACCGGCGATGAATCTGCGAGAGCCCAGACCCGTTCACTTTCGTGGGACGGTAACGCGTGTCTGCGGAATCGCTGTAATTAATACGAGCTTTGACACACGTTCTTGCTCAGAGGAGGCCATGAAATTCCGTGAGTTTCATGAACAACTCTGCAGCCTTCCGGTAGCGTTTTGCATTTTTTTAATTCTGCTTTTTTGATGTGAAATGATTTTCAGCGAGACTTCTGAGTGAAAAGGGTTGTCACAAATCGTTGGGCCAAAGTATCTCCGGGGCAGATCTGGGCCAAGGAGGGAATAATTCGGACCTGGCATGGCAACTGGGACCTAAAGTGGAACTTTGGGAAACCTGGAATAATTAGGAGTCTTTGAAGACTGAACCCAGTTAAGACCTGGAGCGGAGCCTTTGGAGACTGAACACAGTTAGGACCTGGAGCGGAGCCTTTGGAGACTGAACATAGTTAGGACCTGGGAGTCTTTGAAGACTGACCCCAGTTAAGACCTGGGAGCGGAGCCTTTGGAGACTGAATGCAGTTAGAACCTGGGAGCCTTTGGAGGCGGAACACAGTTAGGACCTGTGAGCGGAGCCTTTGGAGACTGAATGCAGTTAGAACCTGGGAGTCTTTGGAGACTGAACACAGTTAGAACCTGGGAGCCTTTGGAGGCGGAACACAGTTA
>JAPYZD010004108.1:0-11815 GCA_030522725.1 Ichneumoninae sp. B BG-2022a
GTTTCGGGACTGCCACCATAATTGCAACGGAAATATTTATGTTCTTTACCGAGAAAATGGCTTGCTCCATTTTGTATCGAAAAACATATTTTAAAAAAATTAAATATAAAAAAGACAAAAAAATATACAATTTTTTAAGACGAAAGGTCGAATCTTTATTCTTCCGAATATTCTTGTTCGTCTATACAATTTGTATTTCTTTATTGAAAAAAAACTATATTTTATCTCTCTTGAAAGTATCGTGAGCGATGAAATTATTGCTTAAAACTCGAAATTTCTTCTCGACTCTACCTTCTCTTATTTCTCTTTTATTTTTTATTCGCAATTTTTCTGTTCTCATTGTATCCTCGACTCCTCGCTCTCAACTATCTGTTCGTACAACCTGTTATCTATATATTACTTTTCAGCCCATTTCCTCGCGTCTCCTCTGTCTCGTATAAATATACTTCTTGGGAAGAAGACATTTTTCCGACGATGCAGTTACTTACGGGAAACGCGCCGCTGCTGTTCGGCCGTGGCGAGCGTGGAAAAATGGCGCGTTGGGCGGCACGTGTCGGAACTCCACGACACGACGAGCTCGCTCTTGCACGAGCCCGCGCCGCGGTTGCAACGGCAGCGGTGTCACTGCGGCACTATACATAACATTACTGCGAAACGTCTCTATTATCACAGAGAATTCATAGGTAAAAAAAAACAAATAAATAATAAAACGCTACATTACACACTACAATTACGGTAAAATCCTAGTAATAATAAAAAAAACAAACAAAAGAAAGGAAGAATTATCTTAACGAATATGATTTTAAAAAACGAAAAAATAAATAAATCTATCACCTACTGTGGAGGATCAACGATTTTTTTTCTCGAATTAATCCCGCCACGGTAGTTCGTTCGTCGAATCACCGATAGGTCGCGTCTTCGTCGTCATCGAACTCCCAACGTCCTTCGTCATTTCGCTCGCTAAACGCCAAATATATAATATATTCGACAATTGCTAATTAAAATAAGTCGAGGACCACGATCGTAGAATGGGGGTAACGTTAAGGGACGGTGATGATAACGACGCCGACGAAACAAACGCGTATTAGGGGGGGGGAGGGGGGGGGGGCAATTACCATTTTCTCCGAGAGATAATTGACGGCGAATCGTTTTACTATAAAATGGGTAGGAAAAGAAAAGAAAGAAAACCTTTGTAAATTCCTTGGCTCGAAACGTACAATAGGCATAAAAAAAACAAACTTTCTGACCACGCGCAGCAGGTTAACGAGAGGAAAGAAAGATAATCATAATATAAAAAAAATAAAAATAATTAAATAAATAAATAAATAAATAACAAAAAAAAATAAGGAAAAATATTCATCAACTGGGGAAAGCTATAGAAATAATAATGGGAATTTATATAAAAAAAAGCAAAAAAACAAAAAAATATAAGAGGAAGTAACCCGAGTTTTATTACATGCGAGACAAGCAAAGAAGAGTTATTCTTATTACCTTTATCGTTACTATACGATTATTCTTATCGTTACATGAATTTTATTCTAACATAAACAAGTCTTATGTTACATTGCATTATTATAAAAAAAAATTTAATTATAGTGTAGATAATATGGATGATGATGATGATATAAAAAAGCGACAAAAAAAAAACAAAACAAAACAAAAAAAACGGATTTAATCACATGTGCATTTAATGTATTTCATACTAATTTTTTGATTAAACATAATTGTGTGTTAACCAATCGTACCAATTTCATTTTTTTTTTCCAGATACTCTTACGATATAATGTACATATATATATATATATATATATATATATATACTGTCGTCGCGCGTCGATGGGCAAAATAAATTTTTCTCATTTCGTTTCGCAACAATTATCGTTATAATTCACGGCTGATCGATTGTCGAACTCTTTGAGTATGAAATTCCGGGCTTAAAGATAAAAAGAAGAAATTCTTTGAAACGCAATAAGAACATTGTATTATACCCATTTCTAGTTTTACGATAGTATAAACATATACGATAGAGTGAAAGAGGCGGAAACGAACATCAGATTATGATGTTAACGGGATGAGAAGAATTTTATGCTCGGAAGATTTGTTCGTCCAAGATTTCTTCTCGTTAAGACCACACGAAATACCTTCCCCCCCGTCCATCTCGAGCTCAGTCGGTATCAAAAACTACAATCAACTTTTCTCTCGGCTTCTCGCGTGTACGCTCAAAAGAAAAGTCTCATCCAAAGCGAATGTCATCTCGACTTTCGACGAGATTTTTCTTTTGACCCTACATGTCAGGAATCCGTGAGAAAAGTTGATTACAGCTTTTATTACCGACCGCGGTATTGCACATGCTCTTAGGAGGGCGCGGCGGACGCGTAGTTGGGGCTCCTCATTCAGCTGCGCCAAATAATCCTCTCCGTTCTATCCTCCCAGAATTATAATTACAATTATTACTATTACTATTATTATTATTATAATTATTATATTATTGTTATTAGTATTATTATTATAATTATTATATTATTGTTATTGGTATTATTATTACTATTATTGTTATTATTATTATTATTATTATTATTATTATTATATTTGACCTTCACGGAATCGCAATTGTCGCGGCTGGAACTCGATCGAGCTTGTTTCTACAACGTGCTCGGAGGCTCTCAGCATGCCTAAGCAACACACAATCGTTAGCAACAAGTGGTGGCTAGTAATAGACAGAGTGCGAGCGAGTGTGCCCGTGAGTGAGTCCATCGGTGTGCGTGCTGGGTCGCGAAGCCGCTTCGCTCGAACGAAGGTCCCCAACTGGCACGTACAGCTACAGCTGCTGCTGCCGCTGCCGAGCCGCGATCGATTTCACTTCCGCACGACAGTCGTCGTGTCGTTCACGGATTCTTGGCTCGGCTTTGCAATGTGCTGTTCCGAGGCGTGTGATCCACCCAGAATAATGCAAAACGCATCGTCAGCGAGTTAATCTTCCGGTTCATCTTGCCGCTTCGAGGAATTCAAAGATCGTCGTGTAATCTCCGGAAACATAAAAAAAATTTTTTAAAAAACTATTAATCAAGGGCGCAGTACGGTGCGCGTGCGACCCGCGCTTAAAGGGGAGCTCGCACTGTGCGAAACGTTATATTTTAAAGCAAAGTCCAAGCAGGACTTTTTTCCCGAAAATTCGGATGCGGTTGGGGCGATTCGACTCCTTTTCACACGTTTCATTATTTGTTATAAGAATCAGGCTAACTATTGATTTTTTGAAAAACGAAGCTTGGCAATTTAGTCGCAGATTCGTCCCCGTCGAGAAGCTGGAGCACTCGCTCGAATCGATTCCCCACTAGGTTTTCCGAGACACGCTACTCGTGAAAAAAACGCTATACTTTCGACTGTGTCCTCGATGCGAAATCTTGTAGTCCCGCGCAGCTCCGCCGCTGTGAAGCAAACCTAAAACCGACTGTTACCGACACCCAAAAACTACAGTTAACGTTCAGTCATACTGAGTAGATTCCAAAGTCGTGCGGTTCCCACTAAAGGAGAACATTGCAGATGTTAAATACAAACAACTTTTTTTAAAATGTTTTATTGACAAATTTTTCAACGTAGATTACAAACTCTCAGGTAGCGGAAGAATTTTGTTTTCTCCTTTGGAATATTCCAAATACGCAAAAAGCAAGGATTTTTCGAGGTGCCGTGACATGCGCTATTTTTTTTATTTTTCATTTGCGCTTCGTTCAAAATAAAAAATTTGGAATTCGCTCGATTCTGAACAGGATGGCTGCTCGTGGCACAGAGAAAAAAAAATGCTTTTACCGAATTTTCGGGAGGATGAAAGTTTCTTCTTTTTTTTACCGCGACGTTATTGATACTCTCTGTACCATAAATCCGCAATATTCAACGACACTTCCTAAATCCTTTGCCAGTCGGCGTGCCCGAAACCGTGCCAGAACGGCCGAGAATGGGAGGGGGACGCGAAAAAGCGACGAGCTTTAACGCCGTATCTGTGTGCGCGAGCGGCGCCGCGTCCACGTTCCGTCCGTTACACTTTCTCCGAGCGCCTCACTGGGGATTACCAGACGCCGGAGTGGAATAATCCGTGCAACCGGAAAAGTGTTAATGAGTAAGAGATATTTTTTTTCTTTTAGTTGGCAGTCGAATTGCGTGAACTTAAACGCATTTTAATTTCAAAAGCTTTACATGGAAACTCACCTTAAGGTAAACAGCCCAGTGTCCGACACCAACGGTACTTTTATATCCGTAGTAAATACAGTTTGCATTGGATATCAAAAATAAAAATTAAACGCCACGTATAAAAATTTAATAGTCAGAACAACGCGCATTCCACGCCATCTCCCCAGAGAAAAAAAAAGATTTAAGGATTATATGCAAATGACACATGAAGCTTTATATGGGGTATTCCACGGTAAATCACACAGACTCCAACCGGAGCAACTTCAAATGAGCTGCTTTTTTTCTATTGTTGTTTTCACTTAAAAAAAAAAAGATCTGTGATTTTTTCCGGATTTTTATTTTCATTCGCTGTTTGGTAAAAAATAAAGAGACGTTTTTTTTATTCTAACTCCCCCTAAAAAAATGGTATCAACAAACATTACCATATAATTTTTTTCGTCGTGAAACTTTGTTTAATATAGTAATACTAAGAATTATCATTAGTCATAAAGAGTTTTTTTTATCGAGTTTTAAGTAAAAAATATGAAGTTTCACTAAGTATAATACCCTCCCCAATTTTGCCGAAAAAAATCACGAAAATTGTTCGTTGAAAATCAGAAGTTTTAAGCCTAGAGCGTTGATGGACAAATAATAACTTCACATAGCAATAAAAAAATTGCGATGTACATTTTATCCTTCTTTGATTAACTTACTAATAAGCTAATTTCTCATAATTAATGAAAGCCAGCTAAATGCTTGACAAACATTTTTGAAAAGATTTAAAATTTAAAAAAAAATGTAACTTCTCCGGACATAAGCGACCAGCGAACGTAATGAGTTAAAATATAGTATCTGAATAAAACATTGAAGGCACTTTTCATAAACTCGAAAAACAGTACGGCCGGACTTAAGTTACTTATGAAAATGGACATACAAAATCGTTCTATAGTCTATATGATGTATATAGTATCGACTTGATTTGAGTAAAGTACCACGCAGTTTACTGGCAACATATAGAATCTCAATATATTTTGCACGTTGCAAACCGATGCTACATACTTCACACGATTTTTATTTACACCATATAGAAACCATGCATAAATTACATATTGAATATATAGAATACCATGAAAATATAGGATTTGTAATTAGTAGTTATAATTACAGTATCTGCAATCCAACGCATTTTAAATTGAAAAGCTTTACGTGGAAATCCTCTGTAATTCTTCTAAGAATCTCAATGTATTTTACACGATAAAAGCGAATACTATAATACTTAGGACAATTTTTATTTAAACTATATAGAAACTATACATATTACGTATGAAATTACGTATGAAATAAATATATGACCACGAAAATATTGTTCTATATGCAATTGGTAGCTATAATTACAGGGTCTATTAGATAATGTCACTTATATATAAACTATATAACCGTTACGAGCCATTGCCATAGAACTATTAATCGGGAAGCAATTTATAATTTGGCTCGATTACATCAGACAGAAAATATCCGTAATTTGCGATCTGAAATAGTACATTACTCCACGAGGGCGAAAAACGTTTTTCTAACGAGTGTGAGTTTGTACGAAGGCGAGTATGTACGAAATTTTTCATCACAAGGTGCGTAAAACCGCCATTTTCGCAACACAAGGGATGTACGAAAAATTTCGTACATCCCTTGTGCGAAACACTTTTTCTAACTCGTGTGATTACAGCACGAGCAGAAGGCAGAAGGATCACACCCATTAGAAAAACGTTTTTTGCCCTCGTGGAGTAATGTACTATTCTTTATCCCTTTACAAGTCACACCTCTATTTCCATTCTTAAGCGCTACCGTATCAATGGGTGATCCCCACGCCGCCTTCGTTAGTCCCGTTTAAGTACGGTTCATTTGTAAATGGTTAAATTAAATGTGGACACTATATCGATTGCATAGAATATATAAGGATTCCATATGTCCTATTTCGTATTCATCATATATATATATACATATAAAGCTCAATGTTTCATTTGAATATAATCCTTATATAATATTTCCACTTGGTTCATAAGAATTCTCAGTCGGAACGCGTCAGGCGAAGCCGGTGCCGAATCGCTAATTTTTGGTCCGATACAAGTATTAATCCAGATAGAATTTTTGCCAACAACACGTCAGCAAATAGCATATGTCCGCACGACATTGCACTATAATTGCACCAACCTGTTTCCTCATTTGCATATGGTTTTGTCAACAAGCTTTGCCAAAACCAGTTCGAGCATATTGATCGCGAGCTTTGCCAAAAACAGCTTGGCTGCTTGGCTTTCCTAGCAAGAGGACGGTTAGCCGTATACAATTGTAGTCCCTCAGAGTTTTCTTACCAGACGCCGAATACACCAAATTCGATTCGCGAACCGAGGTTGTGTGGCTTAACATTAATTTTTCTATTATTCCAGAGTTATCTTCGATCAATTATTGAATTCTAGAATCATTTGGCGATGAACCCGTTGCATTTGTTCTGTAGACGATTTGCTATTATTATTAAATTTCAGCTTTAAAAAAAAAGGGTGGCGCATCAACGTTTTTTTCATTCATTGATAACGAATGAAAAAAAATGTTGACAACAAATTTTCGTTGCCAACAATTTTATAATGTAAAGCGCTGTTCTAGTCGATGTCCCAAAGTTTGCACGCATTAAAGATTTTATTTTTTATTTCTTAAATTGCCTCGTCGCTTCACAGCTGAGATTCTAAGGTTCTTCGTTAATTGGCCGGTACAGTTTCATTCTCTCCTCGTTGTTAGTGTCATAAAGCGCGGCATGAGTGTTAGAAACTGGGTATGTGCGACTAGCAACAATTTAATAATTACACGTCAATGTTTAACGGTACAAAAAATGGGCAAATCTTGTTGAAAAAAAAATAAATAAAAAAAATAACGCCGGCGTCGTTAATCTTAAGACGGCAGAAACTGGGACGTTCACCTTAGCGCGTAATACGCAGTAACACTGAGAGAAGTAACGAATAAATTTACACGGGCTGAGAGAAAGAGAGCGAGCGAGCGGAAGAGAGATAATGCGAGAGCGAGAGAGAGAGAGAGAGAGAGAGAGAGGGAGGGAGGGAGAGAAAGGTGTGTGTGTGTGTGTGTGTGTGTGTATATATATATATACCAACCACCAGTTGTGATATAGGGACAAACGGGTAAACGAAAAAAAAACAAGAAAAAATAAAAACGCAATAAAATCGGTCATAAAAAAAAAGAAAAAAAAGAAATCGAGTCTCAAAAGCACCGCGATCGGAGCGGACTGCTAGCGTGCCCTGCTGACACTGTGGTTTCTGTTGTTGCAGAGCTCAAAAATTGGCGGATATCACAGATATTTGAGAGACAGAATAACACGGACGAGAGGAGGCGTTGCTCGTTGTGCGGTAAGGTCGTGACAAACGTGCGGAATCACTATTACGTGCATTTTCCGGGCAAGTACGCCTGTCCGCTGTGCCCGGCTGTCTATACACGAAGCGACACACTGCTAACGCACACGCGGACCAAGCACGCCCATGTTCAATAGCGTACGGGCTTCTACCGTCCTTATTACGGTGTGATCTAGCGACCTTAAATATATATATGTATATATATATACATATATATATATATATATATATATATATATACACACACAGACACACATACATATATATTTTATTTTCTTCTTACGTCTCGTTTTATCGTCGTCATCGTCGTCGTCGAGTCGCGCGATCCTGCCGGCGCCACACACAACTGCAACTCGTCGTCGCCTCACGGAATTATTAGTCCTTTAATGATAACGATAATAATTATAATCATGAAAAACAAAAGGGCCACGACACGACCACAATTCCGCAATAAATATTAATCCTTCGACCCGTCATTAGCTTCTCTCGCTTTTTTTTTTATGCTCGAAATTGTGATCCTCAAAATTCATTGCTGTTTTGTTATTAGACACGATTTTTTTTTGTTATTCGTCACGAATTCTTTTTTATTATTCGTCACGAATTCTTTTTTATTATTCGTCACGAATTTTTTTTGTTATTCGTCCACATTTTTGTACAAAATGTGGATTCACTTTGGAGATTATGTTTTTTTTTGTTCTCACAAACTGCGCACGCAGCTCCCTCTATGGAACGGAAACTCAACTTCTGCGTCTAAAAATCAGAGAGCTCGCGATCTTTTTATTTATTAATTTTTTTTACACTTTTACACAATTTATATGCTGGCTTTTGGTAATTTTTGTCTCGAAAGAACCGCTGCATTTTTACAATCAACAATTTCATGCGGATACGCGAATAATCATGCGTTTTTTTCCCGGCCGGGAGAGGGGGAGGGGGGGGGGATTAAAGTGGCGGAGTTGTGTGTCTGTGACGTGACGCAGCGAGCTCGAGATTTTCCTATTTCGCCGGGTTTCCAGCGAAACTACAAACATAATATATTTTTCTCTGACATCCAGTCCGGTTTCTCGATCCTCCAATTTTCCTCCCTGATCCGCATCTCTTTCTCGCTGTAATATTAAAAAATACATTGTATATATATATATATATATATATGCACGGATAATATAACTTTTCGCAACGAATATTTATATCCTACCTGTATTCCGTCTCTGAAACTCAACTCGCGTCGATTTCTCTTAGTTCTATATAGTAATTTAGGCCAATAAAAAAGCGAAACAAAAAAAATGCGTCCAAGGAACTAATCGATTCGGTAATCCTTCGTCTCAGTCCTGTATGCATATCGCGATTAAGTGTAATAAATGTAATGAAAAATTGGAGAGAGAAATAGAGAAATGAAGAGAGTGGGCTCGCCAAGGACTTCGCGCTTTCTCCCATCGGCAATAAAAGTATGATTAGTGCCTTCGAAATTCTCCTTTAGGTTTTTAGATGATAATAAAAATTGTTTTTTTAAATTTAATGAGGATCGAACCGATGAGTCCGACGTGAGAACCGAATCGATGGAATCCTTTGCGTAAAATAAGTGCTGTTGTCGACTATAACGAAAAAAAAAGAAATGCTGAATTTTGTACGTACACTTCGCCGGGCCGTCAACTCTATCATCGAGCTTCCGTCTCACGGATTAACTTTAAATAAATCGTCGTTGACCCTCGGGTTGCGTGAATCTTGGACAATTCCATTCACTTTGGCTCTTTGCGTAACCGAGGCTTAACATTAAAATGCGCTCTACTTTCATTGTAAAATTAACATTGTGCTATACATGTATTTCTTCCATCGAATGCCAAAGAGGAAAATGATTTTTGAATTTTTTCTATTTAAAAAAATTTCCTTATCGTCGATTCTCGTCGACACTGGAGGATCGCCCACGAGACCGAGAAGAATTCGGGCCGCAGCCTCGAGCTGTCTAATATCTAGTCGAGCGATAATCGGATGCCGTAATAAAAAAAAAGTCAAGATATTCTAATGACGAGGTTTATTTTCCTCCAGCGTGCTCTGTTCTTTCGGCCTATCACCCACACAAGGGGTTTTCATTCCATAACAAAAAAAAGTGTATATAGGTGACCCAGATAGAAAACTGACGGGGTCTACTCGGGTCTAGCGCACGAACGCACGTCGTGCCAGCACAATGCAGATACGTGTGTCCGCGGATGACGATATTGTGACAGCGAAGCGTGTTAAACTCAGAATCTGCATGTACTGTTCCAGCACCGTAACGGAAAGCTCCACAGTCTCGGCGCGAAGTTCCACGTCGGACTGGAACTGTGCGAGCAGCCTCTATCAAAGTGCCGTCGCAATATCGTCACCCGCGGACACACATATCGGCATGGTGCCGGCAACGGCGTGTCGCTTGTCACCGTACGCTTTTCTCTCCGGGTGCGCTATCTGATCGTGATTATTTACGATAAAACTAGGCGAATGTGAGATAAAGGAGAATAAGGTCCAAATCGTGAGGAAACACTCTATAGAGGCTCTAAGGATATGTAATAAAAATCTATATAGGAGAATGTAATATAAAATACCACATATATGTGTATATATGTAATTATTAATATACATATATATATATATATATATAATAATAAAAATACATAAATATATTATTCATTAAATAAAGGATTCAAATGACTTGTACGTGGCAGACTTTTGCGGAAGAAAACTGTAAGATAAGGATCGAGAAAAAAGAAAGACTAACGATTAACAAAGACTGAAGAGCAGTGGCGAGTTTTAGTGAAGCTACGATAAGCGTGATTAGCGAGACTTTGGTATTATATATATATATATTTTTTTGTTTTGTTTTCATTCTCTTGTCGATTCGTTTGTTTTGGTAACGGTTCGATTAATTTTAACAACGGAAGAGCCAGTCGCGAAGAAAAAAAAATGAGAGAGAAAGGATAATGAACCGTTGCGGATATGATTAATGCAGCCTTCGTCAACGCCCTCGGCACCCTCCCCGATCCATTTGTTGATTTACTTGTTGACTGTGAGGCTGAAGGAGTATGTTTGCTGTTCGGCTGTTGGATCTCCTCCGTCCCCGCTCGTAACCGCAAGGCATTCTCTCAGAGCGATTCACCGATTCACCCAAAATGGCCAGTCTACCGTGACTGGCGGATAAGCACACAGTAACACTGATCGCCGGATTGATTAAATCGATGATCGGTGATGCGTTCGAGTTAGAGCAATTATCCTATCCCCGATTGCCTGTGGAAACCGTTCACGATTTTCGAGTGTGTGCCAGGGAATTGTTGTATCGACGTGTGTGTCAATGTATACGTAGGTATTCTATATATATTACGTGTATCTGTGTTTTTGACCCTTTGAAGGCTGATTGTTGACAATTCGTGGCGTTAATTTTGTTGGTTTTTTTATAAGTTTTTTAACGCTGAATCGCACTGCTGACGACTGTTTCTCTGTACGTGGCGTACATTCCGTTGTAAATTTCTTTTCGAGAGCCTCGGTCGGTTACGAATTCCTGCGAGATCTCGGCATTTTCTTTTTAACCTCTGCATTGTGCTCTTCGTACGAGTAATCAAACGAAATAACTGTACTCGAATTGTTTTTAACGATGTTTACGATGTTACTGCACGCTTGGCGAACCGAACAATCTGACTTCGAAAGCTACAGCGTGAGGAAAGTTTCTTCTTTATCATGGGTAAAATATTCTGACGTCCCGAGACACATTTTAATGTGCTAGACTTTGACTTACTTGAAAAAACAGAAAATGTTTATTAATAAAAGAAATTACAATTGATAGTTTTCTAAAAAGAAAAAATCAGATCGTCTACAGCGAGTCAATTGCTTTTACACAACGTTAAAGAACGCGTATTTTATAATCCATCGGATCTCAAGTAAATTCTATCGCGGTGCAGTAACCATCATTAAAAAATCAATTCAACATCCAACCCTTCCATAACTCTCTGAGCTCTTCGGATAGAAGTTGTAAAAAAAAGAAACGCGAAGAGACTTTTTCTTTCTGCAAAAGAACCGAACCGGACCTTCAAAGGGTCAATCCTAGTCTGCTGAGTGTCTTTGCCCGAACCTGCTCAAAATCAATCGATGATTACTCCGTCTCACTGTCTCTTTCTCTCACCTGAACGGAACGATATAAAAGAAAGAAAAAAAGCGAAAGGGAAGGGAATTAAAAATATATATATATATATATATATATATATATATATATATATATATATAGAGAG